>SCLD01133831.1:0-55154 GCA_004367895.1 Oikopleura longicauda
TTTTTTTTAGGAATAAAGTCTGAAACCAACCAGTACGATGAAATTAATTACTTAGGATATCAGAAAAGCATTTGAGTTCTAAATTGTCACGATGGTCGTGGAATTCAGATGACTGATGATCTGTAAAACGTGACTTATAAATTGCTAAGGCATCATCAGTTAAATCTTCGTTTTCGACTTTTTCAATGAGCGATACAAGATAGATAAAGGACAATAGCGTACTGATTACGTAAAAACAAAATGCTGACCATGCTTTAATGGGATACATGATGTATCATACATCTTCAACCTGAGCAATGCACTGTACATATCAATTTCGGCTACAGAGAATTGCTAGAATTTAAGGGTAGGATCCTCAGCTCCATATTTTGAAAAAGTGATTTTTTAGATTTTAGCTTTTTTGAGGCAATATTAGGCCGGGAAGAATGCCTGATAAATCCTAAACTGGTCATTTGCAATTCATTTGCATTTGTTAAGCTTAGGAACCATAAATCCGAAGTCAAAATCTGCCGATCATCCAACCCTTAACTGCTAAATGTATTCCAAGCCTAAAATAGCAAGACCAGGGATATCATCAGCTCGTTTGAACAATTCAAGTTCAGCAGCCAACCAGTGATTGAAATTGCACCTTGGAATCAATCTTTTTGGCAGCGCTTCATTTCTGATTCCAAAATCATTTATCAAGTCTGGACCACTTTTGAAATTTCGAAAATTTTGAATTAAACTTGGAAATGGTTTATCAATCCTTAAATTTTGATTTATCATTAATAATCAGACCAGAAAGTGTTGCATTCATACCGATGAGAAAATTTAGTCTGCAATATTCGAGTGCATTTTGACCTAGCCCTTAGCATAAGGAAACTCTCGGCATAGGTTTAACAATCTTTGCCTCAAACGAACTGACAAAAAAACGAACTGTTTAAGATAATTTGAATTTTTATATTTTGAGGACATTCTAGAAATTATTGAAATTCAAAGTGCGCTCAAATATAGGCCTTATTTCGTGAAAATTAACTTTTATTAACAAATGAAGAAAGTTTAGAAACAGAACGTTGGAAGAGGATCATGTTTTTCATGAAGAATGAATTGTAGCTTACTTGTCATACGTATGACGTCATCAAAACGTCATCATGACGTCATCGCGAATTCTCAAACGAGGTCATGCATAAAATATACAGTCCGTGTTTCTTTGGGCTTTACAGTCATTTACAGATTAAAATAATCATTTGATTTAAATAGTATCTATGGTCCAATAATTTCAGCATCGATTGGATCTGACCTTACGTAGGTTGGTGTCGTAGGTGAAATCAATTTCCCATTATTTGCCGATGGATTAGTAGCCGGTGATCGGAAAAATTTCGTCATAAAATTACGAATTGAACCCTTTTCGCCCGGAAACATTTTGATTGTAGATGGCGTTGTCGGTTGAAGTGCTCTGTAATGTCCTCCACCAGATGTTTCGACTGATTCAAGATCTTGAGTCGATAAGCCTTGCCATGTTATAGTTTCATCTCCAGTTATATCGCGAAGTTTTTCTTCCAATACAAAACATCGTTCTAAAACATAATTTAAGTTCAATATACGACCATTCAAAGGAAATCAACGAACTTTAATCGACATCGATCATAATCGAGTGATGCACGAATCTTTGGTTCTACCGAATAGCATATACCGTATAGGCTATACGAGATCGCTTGACTTATATTATCTGTTCTATTCAGCAAAGACTATAAAGACTAAGAATATTTTTTTCCAGCATTCATCGCGATGAAAGTTTTGTCAAACCTTTAAACTTATTTTTTTCATTCAGAACTTCTTCAAGCTCAAATAATGTATATCTCGGCTTTGTTTCATCTTCTTGCCTCTGTTCTAAATTATCAATTTCTTCTTTTTCTTCTCCTTCTGGACCTGGACGTTCATTTTGATCTGGCCGTTCTATTTCGGGAGTCGATTCTATGGTTTGACTTTGACTTTCTGTTATTTCTGATGCAAATGATTTTTCAGTTGTGAATTCCGAAGTTATTTCCGATAAATCTTCTTCTGTGACGTCATCACTACCAAGTTTGATACGAAGTTCTCTATTGATGGTAAGTAGACGGTTCGCTTCATTTTCTAGGGTATCGCAGTCGTTTTCAAGTTCGTTGATCGTACACTCTATGTCATAAGGTGAGAAGGTATCACCAATATTATCCAATAAGCCCAATAATAAACCCGATACCATTGATCCTATGAAATATGGTATGAATAATCATCCAGATAATCCTAACTAACATGGGCAACAAAAAAAACTAAGTTGAAATTACGTTAGTCAATGCAATTGTGAATTCTCCAATCGCAAAGGTAAATCGCGACCATATCAATGAGTAATATTCTGATTGCGATGGGTAGCGATATTTACCGTAGCGCTTCACAAATTCACGAGAAAAGGCATCTTAAAGGCGATTTTCATATAAAAATAAATAAGATACACATATTGAATAAAAATAATAAATATTAATTTATTGGTGAAAAAAATAATTACCTTTGATGCGTAAATCATCAGATAATTCAGTAACACGCCTTTCCAATGCACTCATAACCTTAAATGGATCTTTTGCATCGCTAATGTGGTAGAATATTTGGATAATGCATAACTTAAATTCAGTAAATCCTAACGAAATCCTCACCGCGACTAACAAACAGATCCATTCCTGTCGCTGTCTCTGCAATTCATGTGCTCTATTTCCCTCAGTCACCCTATTTTCCGCAATAGTCTTTGCCAATTTTAAATTTTCCTCATTTTTCTGCTGAATCGTTCGCTCCAAAAATGTTTGCAACTCATCATTTTTTTTATTTTCATCTTTTTTCTTTTCCGAATTTTGACTTGGTGTATTTCCATTTTTCTCGACTAAGACTGAATTGTCACTTTCGGAAGAATTCTCTCGAGCTTTTTTCATTGATTCAATCACTTGATCAGCAATTAATTTGTCTTCGATCAGCTTTGACCTCTCCTCAGCCAGCTTTTCAAGCAATTCAAGCGCTCTTACTGTCGGTGTGACCACACCTATGGAAAAATAGTAAACTGACTATTGAAAAACTTATTCTTCATAAATTATGAATCATAGTGAATTTTGTGTATGTAAGTAAAGTATGTGACTTATATCATATGGCCCGGTTAAAAGAAACTTGACGCCAAAAAACTAGAAGTGAGATAGTTAGACTTGAAATAAGTCAAATATAAGAAAGTGATATATAATCAACAGATTCGTTTCAAGTTAAAAGTCTTTTCAGTGTCTGTTTGGTTATTTTAGGAAGGTTTTGAAATATATTCATGGGATAATTGCCAATTCTAAATAATTAAAAAAACTGACCTTGAACTTTGTCCAATCCAATTTCATTTGTCAGTCGCTCCAAATTCGATGATATTTCCGCAGCCAACTGCCACACATCCCCGACAGATATATTCAACATTTCTAAACAAAAATTATTTTAAAGAATTCTGCTTTGAATTTATATAATTTCTCGTTCAACTATAATCTTAGTTTTTTCTCATTAATTTCATTTTTCTCCTGAGTCTGAATGAAACTAAAGCCATAGGCTTAGTTTGAGCAAGTTCAATATTTACGAATGCCATGATGCCACCTTGATGCAACTATTTAAATGATGATTAAATGGTATTCATAATGTAATTAAGTAAATATTTTGAATCTTACCTTTTTTATAATTTTTGGCAAAAAATATTCTGAGTTACGTTTTATTCGAGTAATAAATGCATTTCTCTATTCGTTTTTATTGATTAGGTTTATGAGGGATGTTTCTCTATGTTTTGAATCGATGAAAATGAAACAACTCTGAACGGGGCTAGACTGAGTAGTGAAGACCCGAAGAAGACTCAACGCCTACTCGATTAAACCTTTGTGGGATTTATTCAATGATTTGACACAAAATGAATATATCATCATTACTGCAATACTTCAATTGTCAAAAATAGTACTCAATTAACTACTTCATCTATGAAAATATATAGCAACATCAACACACCGAATCTATCATTCACTTGAACACTCTATCGTGACTGGACAATAGTATGGCCCGGTTTGTCAGTTTTCAACCGATTGTTGGTACAGATTTCGTACATCTCTTGAGCACGATCTAGCTTTTTGCGGACCGAAAATATTAAATGACGCCTGGATCCTTTATGCTTGGCGTTATTTGGAGTCCAAATTTTGGACTGTTTTCGGAACAAGGTGCCAGAATCGTTTTGAACCATATGGTGGTAATTTATGGTACTATTTGGTAATGGTTAACGCCTCTTCAGGAGGCCCTCATATAATGTTATATACAATAGTAATATAGCTATTGTAAAATGACGTTTTCGTTGATTTCGATCGGTTATGAGTGGCCCCTACGGTGCTTCGCAGAGCCATACCCATTATTCTATTATTTCCGTTTTGACAAAAGTCTTTTTTTTCTCTTTTGGTATTTATTTGAAATGATCGAGTAGATTTCAACTACAGACGAGGTCTCTGAGTCACTTCATGATGAATAGATTTATTACATCGTATTCACTCATCGTCTGATAAGTGGTATAATAACCATTACATTAATCTATACAGTATAGACTATACTATTAATGTATACATTAAACTTATCAGGTTTAATTATTACTATAATTAACTGGGACACCTACGTGAAGGATGTTTCGCAAATATTTTTTTAGAATTTTTAAATGACAGATGTTTAGCTTTAGTTAGTACAGGTTGACATTTGCCACTCTCAAATATTCAAAACTAGCCTAACACTCAATGTTTTTGACATTTCAAGCGTTCATTGATTCTCCTGAACCTATGTTGTAGGCACAAAAACACTTTACCGAACATTTTTTTTCATTACGCAAATTATATTTTATAGCTTTTTTTTCAATAACAAAGCGGCAATCATTATTTTGTCTCATGATTTATATCCGACGACAAATAAATCGGGCATAAATTCGAATTTTCCGGTTCGGTTTTTTTGATGTTAATCATTTCTATGATTTTATTATCATCGAATAACCTATTTGTGGGGACAATAAAATGATTAAATTAATCATTGTAAAACATATAAAAGATCCTACCGTTGGAGGTGTCAAGTACATGACCTGGGATAAGGGATGGCTTGACCTGGCTTACCCTGGTACATGAATGTTATGCTGAATTGTAAAATATTTATATATTATTTTATTATATCAAAATGGGTAATCGGTTTAGTGTAAGCAGTGGAAATGCTTATAATAACTAATCTCAAGTTTACATCAGTCGTATTTGATGCTAAATACTCTGCACTGAACTTCAATACTTGAAATCCCATTTCTGTAAGCTCATTAACTATTGTCGACACCCTAAACAAAAATATAAGAACCAACAGTATTCAGCAATTTCATAAGGTTTCGTTTTAATACGGATCGATCCCGGATCGAGTATCCGCACTAGGTAAATGAGATAGTCCTTACACAAACAGACTATAGGTCATAGAGCCGGAGTTCACCTGTATAGCTTTAAGTCTGTAGTATAGGATCCTCATGGCGATTAATTTTGTAAAAGGATTTTCTTATTTGATTAATAATAAATACTCTCTTCCTTCCCCTTTTGGGTTCTTTTCACTTTCCACCCCTCTCTAGAAAAAAATCTTATCCAAGATGAACATATCCGAGACTTCTGAAACTTCTAATTTTTCGAAACCTTTATCATCTCCAGCCATACCAATAGGAATTCTTGACAATCAAGTTACAGACAAAGTTACCCTTAAACCAACAGATTTACCTATCAGAGAAGAAGTTGAATGTAATCACATATGGTTAGCATGTATCTCGAAACAAACAAGGTGAAATATTTTGTTTTAGAGATAACACAATCGTAAAACAACCCTGAGGAATCGATCAATAAAATCCAAATCGGATTATCCGATTTTGATCGTAAAAAAATGTTTAAGATATCCGAGTTAATTTTCGCAAATAAGCTTTGTACATAATTGTTTTGAATTTCAAAATTCAGTCGATTAAGGGCCACGTCTGTTAAGATTATTATCTAAGATTAAGATTCAGAATACGGTATTCTGAGTACCTCATTCGTGCATTCAAAATCATTAGTAATTATAGAGCATTGGTTGGCTGTGGAATTGGAGTTATTTTCACATTTCTTATTCTTTTACTTTGCAAGTATATGAAGAAGCAGCAAGAAAGGAAGAAAGCGAGAAAGGTTTAGATTTTCATTTTACCAGCTTTATGAGTCCGAAATAATGACTCTTTTGAAATTTTGAATAGGGCTTCGTGTGACTTTGTGTCCGGGCCAATATTTGATCTGATATTCTTGTTCTGCTACCTAATACCGAATCGGTCAGAATCTTCAGACACCGGATATCCAGTGTTTTAGATGCATATTACAAGCATATACACGCATATGTATAGACTATACTCTATAGTCTATACTCTATAGTCTATACGGTATAGTCTATACAGTATTGATGCAGCATGTGTCTCAAGCAATGATTCATTAATTGAGATTTTAGCGATTTTTGAGACGATGTACAATAGCGATTCATGGGAAACATGCCCATTCTATATCTCATAGGCAGAGTATCTCCTCGCTCAAGCCGCTGCTGGCCGACAAGAACAAGAAGACGGAGACGGATGAAACGCCAGATGATTTACCATTACCACCAATTTTTGAATGATTATAATGACGAGTCAATTTTGAAACAAGTTTTTCTTTTATTAAAAGATTTTTGGCGGGTTCGCATGTGTAAATATAGTTTGATGATCAAATTGGATAAACAGGCGATAACGAATGGCCCCACACCATTAAATCGGTTGTTTTAATCGGTTAAGATCATCGGGTACCCGTGGATGGGTCCAGCGGACGGTACCGTACGGATAAGACCGCCCAAATAAACTTAAATTGGAACACTTTGGGCAGACATAAAATACACTGTTCACTCTCTTTGTTCACGTGCTTAGCAAGTCTCATGACCATTTTTAGTCACATGTACTATCAATCACGTGGGTCATATTATAATACTGCATCGAATGCGTTTGATTATTGTTATACAGGGGAGGAGGGATGATGCTTGTTTGGAGATTATTTGTGTGTAGGTGGATCCGGAGTGTGTAGGCAGAAATATATAAATTATATAATATCACATAGGGATCAACCCTTAAAATATTATTTTCTTACGCAACTGACGATGGCTGAAAAGCCTCGCGCCGTCACGGAATCATCTGTTTCGAAGCTCAGTGTAGCCTTGTCTCTATATGATACCACAGTTTTATCTGTGTATTGGTGGCGACAGATTTGGGTTGGGATTTTACCCAACTCGGCAAATTCTAGCCGATCGAACAGACACTTGCGTGGGTGGGACGAAGGCTCAATATCTACATCATTCAACTCGACCTTGATCTGAATAAAAATTATATAATAATTGCCTAATATAATTTAAAAAGGTTTCAAATACAGATATTTCCAAAAGTACATACCAAGTGGTTTCTTGGAGCTTGGAAGTTCCATTGACAGTTAAGATTATTTCCGTATAATTCGGGATATCCGGGGGATGAAATTGTGATTGGTTCACATGACTCATCAAACACGTGATCAACAGGTTCACAGGTGACGTTGTTGGAAGTTAAGAGTTCAAATAATTCAACAGCTTCTGGTTCAAACTCATTTGCTGCGTTTGCAATGAATTCGTTATGACGAATAATCGATGTAAAAGTCAGACTTTCTTTGCATTTTGCATTCTCCGATGTCACAATACCGACAAGCTCTCTAGCGCCATTTTCTTCACGGAAAATTGGGGTACCACTTTCTGTGTTGCACAATACATGACCAGTTCCAGAGAAACCTGCGGAGAATTGACCAAGGAAGACTGCTGATCCAGTAACGCTTTCGAGTTCATGTGATGGCAACCATGTCTTTTGAACTTGAGTTGAATCAAGAACACCATAATTAAGATTTGTTTGTGATTCCGATGCGAGCATCTCTTGTGGCATAACTTCAGATGTTGCATAACAAGGAACAATTGTTGTCTCTGGATTAACGGCGGCATCTAATTGACAGACAGCAATCTTACCATCCAATTTACCTTCTGGAACTTTGCAGTGGCGAGTTAAAATTTGTTCTCCACCAACTGTGCAATAAACACCAAGACGATTCTCTTCCCAGTTTCGATTGACGATTCTACCACACTCAGAACTCGTAATAAATGTTTTATCATTTCCAATCATTGAACCAGAACAGTGAATAGCGGTGGTCTTTCCCTTTGTCTTTAAAAGATTTATAAACCGGTATATAGGCATCGAAAAAAACATGATTGGATTGCGTGATAACTTCCAACACGTTTTATAAATGAACAAGTTACGTAATTCGTTTACTTATTACGTAATTGATTTCGTAATTTAGTATCCTCTATTGAATATTGAAAATGTAATGATTATGATCTTAAAATCGCTCCTTTTTGTGTGCCATTCGTCTGCTTCTTCCTTTTTTGTTATTCTTTTTGTTCTTGTTATTCTTACTAACCTTGGTTGGTTTGACTGGTGGTTTTGGAATAGCCATTGAGACAAGTGATGTTCTAGTATGGCTTCCAACATCTTGACTCGATCCAATTTGATCTGGACGGCTACTTGTTCTCAACGTGCATGATCGAGCATTTTCAGCACCACTACGAGCATCCTACATGTTTTTTGTTAAATATCTCATATTAAATAAGTTTTATCTTTTTTAACTTACAGCTCTGTGTCCTTGAACTTTTGGAACTTCTTGTCTGAATTTAGCTGGACAGTCTGCTTCGTTTCTTGTGCATCCAACATAATGTAACTTCCATCTACATTGAGCACCTCCATTTTTACCGTCGAATACCAACATAAAGATTGGACGCTTATGGATAATTCCATCGCCTTCAAACATTTCGGGGTAATTGACAATGAATTTTGATTGTTGTTTACTGAAAATATATAGTTTAGTATGATATGTTTGGAGGAAGTTATGTAATATCAATAAAACCAGTTGAACTTAAGTACAAATGCTTAGATTGCTAATACGATAAATGACTAATTTTGATATTTTGAGCCACGTGAGCTCTTCGGTGTTGGCATTTTCTAACCTTTGTCTGTAAAATGTCATTTTTCTTGCACAGAACGGATCAACCTCTTCTTCAAACCAAAGCCCAGGCGATGCCAGTTGTTTAGTTTGACGATTCTTTTTAGCTCTCAAGACAACTACACATGTGATTGGTGCATCTTGTGGTGGTGTTAATGGCCAAGAAAATGATTGAACTGATCGAACTTCGCCTGCATTTGAGAAATCTTCAACGGGCATAGCACAACCAGCTTAAAATAAGTTTTAAAAGACTTTAAAATGAATGTTTGTTCTAACCTTGACGCTGTGTTCGTAATCTTGCTCTTGCCCAAATTGCTTTGAAACCAGTTGGTGTGCTGAAGGTTATGTTTATCTCCTGATGATATTAATGATGCGAAATTTTATAGACTATAAATTATAGTGGTTCACTTACGTTCCACGGTTATCGGCATTGGTGGTAAGAACAAATTTCAGTTCTGATTGTGAGTTACCACTAACAGATGTAGATGGACCAGAATTACCACACCAAGCACCTTTATATTCATCAAGATTTGTTCCATCATACATCATAAGGGCATCTTCTCTACAATCTTTAGAATATTGAAGATCAAATTTTGTGAATGTAACAGCAAGGAGACCCTTGTTTGGATTCAGTTGAATGATCCAATGACAGTTCATATTATATCCGTAAGTTCCACCTTCTTCATAAAGCGGTGATGTGAATTGGCCACGTGGTCCAGCTTTGACCAGAGGATCAACATTACAAGCTGGATCACGTCCAGCATCACGTCCGATGTAATCATAAATCCAGTCAGTCAACATTGATAGCTTTGTGTAGACACCTGGAAGATTCTTTTGAGCACAGCCAATACCCCAGGACACAACACCAGTTAATTGCCATCTTGGTGGATTGTCATTGCCGATTTGACAAGCGATTGGACCACCAGAATCACCCTTTTTTATAAACGTTTAGAACTTTAAAATCTTTTGAATTTAATCTTACCTGACAGGCATCACGTCCACCTTCTGTATAACCAGCGCAAAACATTCTTCTTGAGATTTGATCTTTATATTTGGCAGCACATTGAGCTTGTTCAATAATTGGTACGTGAACAGCTCTAAGACTTCTGGACATTTCAACATGCCAAAGGAAGTGACCAGGAGCAACTTCATGAACGGATCCCCAACCAGCGACTTTACAAAGGGTACCAGGTTGTGGAAATTGATGCATACCTGGGAGACATACTGGTTTCACATAATCAGTAAACTTCCATGGATCTTTCATTTCTGAAAAACAAGGTTTTTATATTGGACACTTTTGTAACGTGTCTCACTCACCGAAAAGACACAAATCATAATCAATCGTGGATCCACTATATTTTGGATGTTTGTAGTATTGAACAACTTGACCAGGTTGAGCTCCGAATTCAGTAATAGTTCTATCGTGAACACCACAAAGCATTCTCATATCACTTGGTCTATCGAATGTTTGTGAGACACAATGAGAGGCACCAATATTCCATTTTGGAGCAATAACGGAAGCACCGCAGATTGGATCTGATCGAAGTTCGAGAATACAAATCCATGGAATTTCAGCACGTTGAGCTTCATAACCACCGACAATACGAGTATGCTTATTTGATAAGGTGGCTACTTCACCACATGGCCATGGCATATTCCAGCTATCAACGCATACACCAAGATTGCACCATGTCGTTTCTTGGGTCTGCCCTTCGCATGGACCGTTAAAACATTCACGGAATCGGAAACTTAATTCAAATTTAAAATAAGTACCATTTTTATGCTTTTGGCAAGGGCGTGGGTTCTAACTAGGTTGGGACTTAGGATTAGAGTTCTAGCTAAGTTTGAGTACTTCTTAGTTTTTTTATTTTTAGAAAAACATTACTCTCGCAAATATATTTAAATAACAGTAAAATAAACACTCTGATGATCAAGGACTTACATGAAACCATCACCACAGGATTTTGAGCATTCCGACCATTCGGACCAGTCACCCAATTCTGGACAAGCACGATCTCCACACGTCTGTTCTTCAATAGCACCATCTGTTGAAACACGTGACTGAACACCATTACCACCACATGGAACAGAACATTCACTCCAAGCAGAAAATTCAGCTAGAAATTAATTTAAAGTGAATTATTTTGTTTTGCTAATAGGCTATTAGTAATAGCCCTCATAAGCAGTGCAATATAAAAAAAAAGATGGCATTAAGATTTTACACAGAATTGGTCTGTTTCAACTTAAATCTCTATTGAATAATAAAACATACCCCCAGATTCAAAAACAGGTTCACATTCGACATCAGTGTCACATGATTCAAATTCGAATTCGCTACCAGGACATCCAGAGTCGTTTGGTCGACCACCTTTGCATGCACGTGTTCGAGATCTCATTCCAGATCCACAGGTTACTGAGCAAGATGACCATTCTCCGAAATCAGCCCAAGCTAATAATACCAATCAAAATTTATTTGGATTTTTCATCACTTACTTGTTTGGAATATTGGTTTCCCATGAACCAAAGCTGAATCTTCTTCCAAAGTTAAAACAGGTGTTCTGTCACCGCATGTTCCTTCGTTTGCTAACTCGAATACTTCTTGTGGGTTGAGTGCGACATCGTAAATTGCGAAATCATTCAAAGAACCAGTGAAAGACTATAAAACTTATCAATAATTTGGAAATTTAGAGGGGCCAAACTAATGGTGAAACAAACCTGAGAAGAATTGAAACAACCAAGAATACAGTCTTGATCTTGACCTAAGATCATTTCACCACCACCAGGTAAGACAACACCGTTTCGGGCGACACCTTCAGTTGATGACTCAACGATGAATCCATTCACGTAAATTGATGTGAAGATTTTATCCTAAATTTAGTTTAACGTTACAATAATGTTTCGTTCGTCAAGTCTTTGGTTAGCTCGATCTTGTTCACTTTGAACGTGAAATCTCTAGAACTTACCCCAGATTGAGACTGGAGTGTGATGCAAAATTTTGTTTCTTCACCAGCAATAAGAACGTCATTTGGAATTGAAATTTTTTGATCTCTTCTGTAAAGTCTAATATCGGAATTAGTAATATCTTTTCCCAGAAACAAAAGTTCGTTTCCGCGTGGTGAATCAAGACCTCTGGAGTAGGAAAAAACAGTTCCATGAAGTTCTGACAATCCATTTTCAACTGAGAAACAAATTGAAACTGATGACATATCAGATAAAACTGGCTTGACCATCAAATAATTTGTTGTTGCAGCTACACTAGGAAATTTCCAGCTGGAATAACCACATTTTGGACATGGTTCGCCATTACATGGTTTGTTTTCATTTGGTGCACCGTCACATTTTTCTAATCCTTCACAGCGACGTGTTCTATGTGAGAAACCACCTCCACAAGATGCATCACATGGTGTCCATTCTGACCAGTCAGTCCACCCATCAGCACATGGTTGTGGATTACAAAACCTCCACATTTGAACATTTCCAGCTCGATATCTATAACTTCGACCTTCACCGCAATTATGTGAACATGGTCCCCATTCAGACCAGGCATCTTCAAGTTCATTGTTTTCCAGAATTGCGACATCATTACGATTGCAAGCGGAACCATTGCCTTGAGCGATTCTTACAACTTCATTTTGTTCAGTTGATGATACGGCTACTTCGGAAACTGATCCATTAAATTCGCCTCCGACGGTAACTACTCGTGAATCGACTGTATAACCATTTGCTGGATAAATTCTAATAACACCATCTTGTTGGACTTTTATAAAAGAACCACCAAGAATGATACATGTATGCCCGTGTAATTTGCCTGCAGGCATTAAATGATCTGCATCGCCAACGCTCAATTTATAATATTCTCCAGCACGTGAAAATGATATAATATCATATGATATCAAGGCACCTTGTGATTCATTATCTGGTGCTGTTGACCAAAAGCAGATCTCTGCTGGTTGAGCATTTAAGGTCAAATCAATTGATGAACCATCTGACACATCAAAAAAGTTTGTAGCACATGTTCCAGAACAGCTCACCGAACATGATTCTTGTTCTGATTTTTCGCCATTACAGTCGCCCTCTCCTGCACTACCACCGCGACACTCACGGGACCTTGTTCTAATACCGTCTTCTCCACATGGATTGGTACATGGTGACCAGTCTGACCAGTTATCCCATCTGATTAGATCTGAGCTACCGAATTCATTCTGCCAATCGGCCTTTGAAATGCCAAATAAGAGGTATAATATCCGCATCTGATTCTTAAAAAATCCCTCAGGCAGTTTCATTCGTTTTAAAAAATATCTTAAATTAACCAAAAAAAAACCATTAGTGACTTGAATTTTAAACTATATTCTATTCCAATTAACACTATTAATTTAAGAGCATCAGAAATCACGAGATTAGACAACGTGATTTAGAAGAGCCTACGGCGAATAAAACCAACGCCTACGTTTTTAAAAACCTGTTAATTTTTACGGGGAAAATTTGCGTCAATTTCATTGGAAATTGATAATTGCTTGAATTATGTTTCATTTTAATAGATTAATTTTAAGCAAAATTTGTTTATGTTAATTTTATTAAAATCATCAAAAATACCTCGGATTTTATCTTCTTGGTTTAATATTCTTGTAGGAGTGAAATTATATCATGGATCCATTCGGGTGTTGGACCCTCTTCTGAAATCTATTCTCTTAAATTATGTTCTCTCTATAAATCGTCGGGTTTTTACCCTTTGATCAGTATTTGGAACCCTTTCCAATTGATTTGGGCGTTCCAGACTTCGATAGAGCTGCTCGGGAGAAAGTCAGATTGCTCAATGCAGTACTTGAATGCTGAAAAGAGCTGAAAAGGAGAAAAAGTACTTTGGCGCCAAATAGCGGATAGAAGTCGAATTCAGAAAATCTACATTAGACTGCCCTTGAGCACTTTAAACACTAGCAGTTACTGAATCCGATTTCCAGAATTAATTATTATGCGTGCGAAATTCCATTGTTCCATTTCTGACTCATATGACCTTGAAAAAATCAGTTTCACAGGCAACCCTACGTATAAAAAAAATTTCATAATAATCTTAAAATCATTAAAAACAGACAAATGAATTTTGACTTTATATGAATCATATACAAAAAAAAAATTAACGAATTGATACTTGAATTAAAATATTATATTAAATTACATAAGTTAGGAGAATCCATCATTTTTCGTCACCAATTTAGGTAACTTTGTAAGATTATAGTTGACATAATTTTTGATGATTTCACAAAATAATCAGGTATTTTGAAATCAATGATTCAAACTGAGTTATTGAGATGACGATTTATTAAGTTCTAGAAAGTGGTATGTGCATGATGCAGATATTTCAGTTCTGAAATTGGGCATTTTCCAGCCCACAAACCGCAGTCTGCCTCAGCCAGTTCAACCAAGCAGACTCAAGATTATTCTGGATTAAACGGGCTTTAGCAACATCCATATTATGCAATACCACAATGACTCTCCATCAAACTGCCTTTCTGACAATGCCACTTCCGACCTCAAATATGAACTCACACCGAGTTCCGAGTTTAAGGAAATGAACCATATTCAAACCTAGACTTAGATAATGATATGAATTTTATTTTAGCGCAATTATTTTTAACAGTTTATACTTTCTCTAAGTTTACAAAAATAAATTCGGTAAAAAAGGGTTTTTCGAGATATGAGACTATAAATTGATTTAGCCATGCGACAATGATGAACTGGTACATTACAAGGATTCGATCAACAAAGCAGATTCAAGTCTGATAAATATTGAGACTCGAAAACTTGAAAATTTGATAGAGATTCGAATAAAAATAAGTTCTAAGCGAGATTTTCGTGGTTTTCTCATAAAGGCCCGAAAAGATAACAAACCGGTTGGAATTTTTGAAACACAGAATGGAACAGTGTGGAAGGTACTATTCGTAAAATCGGCAAAAAAGGCAAAAGAAGCAATAGTAAATTATGAATTGATATTAAGTGCGCTGCTGTTACTCATAGTGGGAAGAATTTCAAACGTCAAATCCAGGCAAATTGGATTGTAAGCAATCAGACAGGTGAAATTCTAAATATTTATTCTATATTGACATTAGGTAAATTCCTGTTCAATATGGAATTCGCAAATCCAAAGTACCCCATAATTCATGGAACATGACAGATATTTTCTAGAATATTCACTTTAGATATTTCAAACATTGAAATCAGAGTTGTCGTCGTCTATTCATATTTCGATTCGAGTTTTTGGACAATCAGAAATCTGAGTCAAAATGGCAATGCATTTGAGGTTAGCTCTATTTATAGTCAAGCCTAAAGTGAGCATCTGAATTATACAAAGTGATTCAGATTCACGAAGAGAGCCATTCTGATGATGATTTCACAACGCCACAGCCGTCAATGGGTCAAATACAATCCTTAGGGTTCGCCGATTCTTTCACAATTTTTAATGCCGCATTTGATACTACCGTCTCTCCTTCAAACGACGTGTTTATTTCCAAATCTAAACCAAAACAAACTGTTGAGAGAATGATACAAGACGTCAGTGACAAAGATAGAGTATATGGCAAATCTGCATTATTATTTCAAATAGGGGTGACTATTGTAGGAGGATTTGCTATCTGGAAATTAGTTGTAAATTTTCGAAGCAGACATAACAGGTACGTAAAATTCCAGAACGTTTAAGCAGCGAACGTCCTTAAGTAGGTTAATAAAGACTGATTTAAGTGGATCCTTGGTTGTCAGTCGACCCCGTACAAGACGAACTGTTGATGAAGACTTTTATCTAAGCTAGGTTTGAAGAATGGTATCATTTATTCTACCTATAGTATGGAATTTATTCTTCCAACCCACCAAGTTTAGACAATTTATCGCTTCATTCGTCTGTGCATTCCCTTGCCAACAAAAACAATTAAATAAAATCATCATATTTTTCTTAAAGTTTCAAAACCCATAGATCCCCAAATATGAGGTCCTCATAAACCATGGAGAATTAAGGTATCCATCTTACTGATAAAAATGGCATTTCGTCGATAAATGTGAAGGTATTGCAGATTTGATTTGAACAAAATTCATAGTATAAAATATTTTTCAAGAAATTATTATTTATATGACTTTGGCTTTGAACAAACAAATTTGGTTTTTACGGTGCTGAAAAGTTCCAATGCTTCATCATGAAGTTAAATTCAATTTCAATCTTTCTTCTCATTCAGTTTAAGCGAGATGAGGCTGTTTCTGGTAAAGTTATCAGGATAATTTGCAATTTATACCCTATAACTTATAGAGATTAACACATCTTTTAGGCGCTTTTTGCGGGGACTACTCTAGCCTTCAAATCATGTCCGGCGAACGAGTCCTATAATACGTGCGGAAATGCTTGTCACGAACGAAAATGTTGTGATAACGGAAAACCATGTTTTGGGTTGTTCACGACCATGGATACACATTCAGAGTGGATGTCAATTTGTCCAAACGCCTGTCAAGGGAGATGTGAGTGTAATCCCGGATATTTCCGAGATCCAAATAGCCTTATGTGTGTGCAATCATTTGAATGTACCTATTACGACGCCTGTGATCAAAATGAATATTGGAATGAATGTGGAAGTTCATGCAAAGAAGAAAAATGCGTTGATTTATTGAATACTTATTTAACAAATGGTGATAAAGTTTGTGGAACAAGATGTGAAGCTCGATGTCAGTGCAAACCAGGATTCTATCGGTATATATTTCTTCTTTTGGCATGATTTTTGAGATCTTCAATTCTAAAATAATCGTTCAGAGATGATAATGGCAAGTGTGTTAGTCGGGATTCTTGTCCTAATACATACTGCAAACCGAACGAGACTTATCAAGAATGTGGTAATCGCTGTATGGAACCAACGTGTGCTGTCGCTGATACTAGTGATCGTATTTGTGATACATCATGTGATTCCCGATGTCAATGTGACGAAGGATTTGTGCGAGATCAACATGGAAATTGCATCGAACCCGAACAGTGCCCAAATACTTATTGTCCATATAATGAAGTGTATACAGGTACATATGAAATTGTTTTTTGTTTCTTTAACAGTTGCGCTTTTTTTTGAGTCGTTGCGCGAACTTTTTTTTGTCAGTAAACTGACATGACCAGAATAATAGCGATATCAGTAGCCTTAAAACTTAACAAATTACATGTGTGTCTTCTTAATAGGCTCAAAACTTAATTTAACGATCGTATTACGTCACTTCCGGTCTATTTCCGGTTTTATCGGAAGTTAGAAATTTCACTTCCAAAATTTTGATTTAGACCCGTTTGTCAGTTAACTGACAAAAAAAGCGCAACTGTTAAATAACGTATTTCTAAGGCTGTGTTGATAAATGTAAAGAAGAAAATTGTTATCCCCGATCGTGTTGGAATACAAATTCAGTTTGTGAAGCTGGGTGCGTTTGTAAAAAAGGAACTGTTCGGGATAAGACTACTGGTAAATGTATTGAAGCCAGTCAATGTGGGAAATGTTTTGGTGTAAATGAAGAATGGACAGAGTGTGGAAATCAATGCCGGGAACCTACATGTGGCGATGACAAAGTCGGTAAAAAATGTCCGACAGTATGTGAGAGAAGATGTCAATGTAAAATTGGATATGTACGTAATAATTATGGTGAATGTATAACACTAGAAATGTGTCCAATTGGTGCCCGTTGTGATAGTAATGAATACTGGAATAACTGTGGAAGTGCTTGTCATGAACCAGATTGTGAATATCCTCTTGGATACAGTAAAGATAAATGTGGCACTACACCAACAGTTTGCACGCCAAGATGTGAGTGCAAAATGGGATTTGTAAGAAGATATGGTAAATGTGTTCGAACTACTGATTGTGAAGCCACTTGTGATGCCCAAACTGAAGAATTTTCTACCTGTGGGAGCGCATGTAGAGAAGACAAGTGTCCAGGTGTTGAACATAATGAATCTGAACGACACGATACATATATTCACCATTGGGTTAGTGACTCCTTTCATCACGGTTCTGATATCTTACCAAACTGTCCATCAGTTTGTGAACGTCGGTGTGAATGTCTTAATGGATATAGTCGAAATCACAAAGGAAACTGTGTCAAAACCGACCAATGTGAGTTGCCACCTTGCCCATCAAACGAATTTCGTCAATGTATAAACTCCCCATGTGAAGATGCTTTTTGTAAAGTACTTCTTGGTCAGGATCAATGTGCTTCAACGCAAGAATATGATGTCTGCAAAAGGGAATGCATTTGTATGCCTGGTTATGCTAGAGATGAGCTAGGTAAATGTATTGTCATCAGTCAATGTTTAACTTGTGGTGAAAACGAACAAAAAGTTGACCATTATTGTGAATGCATGGAAAACCAATGTCCTGGTGGAGTAATGTGTCTGTGTAACCAAGAGACGGGACAACAAAAAAATGCTGGGTGTATTTGTAAAAATGGATATGTGCGTGATTCAAATGGAGTGTGTCAACTTGAAGCAGTAGTGTGTACAACTCCAGGATCGGGCCCAGCTACGACATCTATAGTAAGTGTGGATCCAATTTCGACGGGACCTCTAACCTGTGGCGTTGGTGAAGTCTGGTACACATGTTTCATGAGCTGTACAGAACAAAAGTGTGGTGAACCATATGCTCCTTGTCTACCCAATTGCTCACAAGTTGGCGGCGGATGCGGCTGTAAAATGGGTTGGTCACGTGATCAAATAAGTCAACAATGTGTTGAAAAATGTCCCTATGACGGATGTCCAAAGAATGAAGTTGAAACTGACTGCTATGAGCCTTGTATGGATACAGCTTGCGAAAAAAGCTGCAAACCAAAATGCAAAAAGAATAAACAAGGTGAAAAAGCGTGTAGATGCATTGATGGATATGTCCGAAATTCAAAGGGTAAATGTATCCCGAAATCAACGGAAAATTGTTGCTTATCTAAACCCAACATGGTTTGGTCATTTTGCAGTGATACGACCACAGAAAATAAGTGTCCGAATTATATTCAGCGAACAGGCGACTTAGAACAAAGATCGATGATAGTTCAAATGCCGGATTACGTGCCACCCACCCCCAAACCAACTTGCACCTCCCGCTGTGAATGTTTACCAGGATATTATCTAACGAGGGATGGATGTGTTCCCAATTTACAGGCATGTGATAATATCGCCCCAGAAGAAACTCCAGAAGCTATTCAATGCGGATGCGATGTTGCGAAAGTTGTGAAACAAATTCTCGGAGAAGGTGTCAAAAGAGTTGAATGCACGAAACCGGGCAAAAAAGGTGGTTTGAAGGGCTCAGAATGGACTTTATCTTGCTTATTCCAAGGAATATTGGCATAAATTTAACTTATACTATATGGACTACTAAGAAAATTTGTGTAAATAAAAAAGGAACAATGAAACATGGAATGCACAATGTTCCGATGGGTAAAAACTGCAAACTCCAAAAAACGTTGACTTGTGGTTTTGCAAGTTCAAATCTGAAGGCCACGTGTAATTGTGGCAGTGAGTTCTCAAGATTCAAAGACATAAAATGTCTTGGCGACAATAAGTGGTCATGTACAGATAAATTTCGTCGAACAATAACATTCAAAGGCGCCTCAAAGCCTGGAAAATGCAAAAAATCAATGAAGAAATGTAAATGCGCATTGAAATAAACATTTTATAATAATTGAAAAATAAATTCTAAAGCTAACTTGATCAAAATTTAGTCATCGCAGAAAACATGTGGTAGACTTTTCCAGCTCATGGCAAAAATTTAATTTCCCGGAAAAATATAGTTTTTGGAACTAAAAATAAATAAATTCAAGTTTATACCGTAATAAGATTTTATTTGTTGAATTGGGTCATCAATCATGTTTTAAATGGGTTGATTTTCTTATTCAAAAACATTTCTATTAATTGAAAAGGATTGGATCGTATATTAAAATTTCGTACCCTAGCTTAGAGGCCCATAAATTGACATATAATAAATCCTGTATTTCCTGTAAGTAAATAACAGTTATATTTGACCAAAACATATATATTGGATATAATATTATATACATACAGTGACTGATACTTACTTTCGAGGCTTACATCAGATGTTCTTGATATAAATATTTGCAAGGCCAAGTCTGACTGATATAAGTATCTCATATTATTTGTATTCAGCCTTTTTTACGGGTTCAAGTTAACTAAGTTTTAGTTTGAAACAGATTTTGAGGTTTTCATGGAGTTCAGAGTTCAACGAATGATCTTGTGACAAGCATACCATCATATATTGCATGTAGTATTGAATATAACTGTTGGATGAAAGGATGTCTAGCCTGATAAGAGATGATAAATTGCATGTATATTGATTATATTAAGGTTAATTCAAAAAGAGCTGAGTAAGGCACATATAGAACAGAAAGGAGGGATTCATTCATCATGGCACAAATTTAATCATTTGAGGAAACCTGAAATACAAGAAGAAACGACGAACTAACATATGAGTAAGTATTTAAAAAGTTTTCCATAGTCATTCTTATTTACAGCTGATTGTACAATCAGCTGCTAGTTCGAAAGAAGAGACTATGAGAATATTAAATGGATAGGTGATTTTTGGTTAATACTCCATTTGGTTGAATTCTTAGAGACTTGATCCGATTTCTAAAGGATCAAAACCCGATTATCGAGCTCATTTTCATCGCTTTGAATGCTTGAAAGTGGACACTTTCAATATAGGAACATGCCCGATAGTAGAGATCTTAACCTTGTCCATATTTATCTCGATTTGTACATTTTGGTAAGCATATGAATTTCTGGGCCTGCTGGAAGGTTGTTTGTTGTAAGCATGATTCAAAATGTCTCTGAAAGCAATACAGTGTGACACTTTTATCACCTTGTCATCAGAATTTGAGTTCTGAATGCAAAAAATCATTACAAGCAGTTTCAGATCCATTAGATTATCGTAAATATATTATTTTGATTCTGTTCTCGTCCTCTGAGGAAGGTCCTCAATATTCTTGAGTCAAGAATATGGCCCCTTAGATAACTAGATATATAAAACTTAAAGGTGCTTGCAAATAACTTTCGTGGTGGCCTCGAAATATAAGAATTTAGTTCTTTGACAGATGAAATATGGTCGAGGATGAACGTCCGCGGTTGGTTTTAGACAAATCTGTGGTTTGAAATTGTATTTTTTCTGATAAGCTGCATCATATTTTATAACCTACCATTAAGTTATATAAAAACATTCTATAAAGAAGATTTATATGATCTAATTTATATTAAAAGTAACTGTATTTCCTTTTTGGAGAATTTTATCTGACCATATGTCAAATACATTGATTATCATCGACTGTACACGGTTCGCAAAGATTGAAAGACAAGTTAAAATAGCATATTAGACGCTGTGTTTATCATATAAGGCATATAAATTATATCATACAATTTATAAGATATAATATTAATATATCAGAAGTTATATCGTAAATCAAGTTATTATCGATGTTGAATCCAAAATTTTGATGTTGAATGACAAAATCTATACTAAATGGCTTCAAATGATTTATCGAAATTATCCATCATTAGCTGATTAGGGCACGGTCAGTCATTTATTCAGAATATATATTTATAACTTACCAACACAAAATCCCCATGTAATAGTATAGCCAATTTCAATGTCAGTGGATAATCAACATCAGTGACAGGTAGACGGAGTTAGATTCCTTTAGACATTTAGAATTTAACGAAAAAATAGTTTTTGAATGGGTTCAAAATTCTTTTGTGTTGGTGACATGACTTAAATATGAATTTCATTGACTTCTCTCAATTTTTATTGTCAAAATTGGACGAGAAAAATTAAGGAAAACTTCTTATTTTTAGTCTCCCTTTAAGCCCGTTGAACAGGCCATGAATGGATTAGTCCAAGTCCAAAACAGTTTTCGAGACGTCTTTCTTTTTAAATAGTATGATAAGGGCCAACATAAGAGCGAATAAAAGAGGGTTTATAAAGTAATCCAGGATTTCGGTGTTAATGGAGTCGAACGTTAGAGTGCCCCAACTTTTTTTAATGAGCTTTATTGGATTTTGATGTCAAACAAGTTATTAACTGGCCGATTCTAATAATCCCTTTTTCAACCCTCCAAACGACCCACAAGAAACTAGAGAATATGCCGAGAGTTGGAAGTGTAGCAGTGGCTGCAAATATACTAGGAAATGGAATGCCCCTCATTAACCATCTGAATACAATAGTTGATCTTAATGAATTGATTTTATAGTATATTCAAGTCAATATCTCCGTTATTTTTATCGGACAATTGCGCAAAAGGGTGAATTTTACCTTTTTATCAAATGGTTTTTCATTATTGAATGCAGGATCGCAGAGGCGAAAAGAACGAAGATATAGAGAAAGTATTTATAGGGCATCATTCCCTCATGAGGTATGAACTTATTGAATTCCCTTTGCCAAAACTTTAATCGGGTTTTATAAAAGCTTAATAATAATGGGGAAAATATTGGTCATCTAACAGAATTAAAATCAACGATTCATTTTTTGACAACAAAAGAATTCATTATTGTTAGGGTGAAGAGGGATGACTCGGGATAACTCTTAACCATTCGGTCGAGAATCTCGAGATAAAATGGGTGAAGCGGTTCGAAAATCTTTTCTTCAATACGAGGTTGAGGTTTTACCTTTAAATCTAAGAAGTCTCAAGCGACGATTGCTTTCTCATGAAGATTTTGATCATAAATTGTATATTATATACAAAATAATCCGATTTTATACCTAGGATTCGGAATAATTGGGTCGCCTAGTCTTTAGAACGGTTAATTTTGATAATTTTATAATTTTGAAATAAAGTACTTAACTTAGCCTATGGTCACTGACACGGTGTTTGGTTCCGAATGAGGGTCAGGCTTTAGGTTCAAATGAGGGTCGGGTTCTGAATTCGGATCACGGTCATTTCAAACAGAAAATTCTTCAAGGACCGTATTCTGCTATGACCATATATTTTAGTTTTCCAGGCCATATATTTTAGCTTTCGAGACCGTAATACCGACCGTAGTTTGCCATATAATCGCACTGGTCTGCACTACAGACTGATTTGTTCTATGAAATGCTGACAATAAGTTTTTACCTGTTGAATATTGCATCAAGTTGAACTTGATAAATTAAAATGTTAATTGAGGATTTGAAAATCGGAGGGTAAATCAAATGTTAACAGTTCTATAAATGATTAGAGTTTGACCTGAGGGCATCTTTCTGGGTTCTAATTGGATCGGTCTTTTTCGCATTTCTTAAAATCGAGACAAATGAATTCACTTCATAAGGTAAAGACTTATTCAAATATATAGGTATCCACAGGTATACCATGCTAATAATGATAATGTGGAATGTACCTTTTCTAGTGTGACTGACCACTGTATAGATTTGAAACGAACAAATTGCTAACCTTATTGTTGGTTTTAAATATTTAGTGCTCTGGTATTAGAGCTGTTTTGGGTATATTTTCCTTGACGATGCCTGAAAATGCCATCCGCCCCAATGAAAAAGACTAAAATGAAGCCCTTTTTTAATCATTCACTGATAAAAATATTCAAAAGGGCCTAACAAATATACATATTGAGAATAATAAAAAGAACTATGAGAGTCAGAGTAAGAAATTTAATATCCGGAAATGGGTGGAAAATGCACGGTTTTAATCATTTATTTTAGAAATTATTATCGAATACTGCCCACACGCCCGCAGATGAGCAAAGATTACTTCTTCAAGAGCGAGAAAGACTTGAAAAACTTGAAGCAAGGAACGAATTTAAGCGAATAGTTTTAAGGCTAAAAGTGTTAGCCCTTTACATTGTAAGACCTCTTTTTCAACCTTTTCGCAAATTTCTCCACATTTCAATTCCAGCACTTTTGAATATATTACAATCAATCATTTTAAATCGCTTACGATTAAAATTATATGATATATAGTTATTTCAAGTTCGAAAACGAGAGGATTTTCCAAACGCTAAATCATGCCTTAGCCTTAATCTTAACCGCTACTACCATTCGGACTCATATTAGTGAATCAAAAGTATTATTTAGGGTGGTTCACGGCCTATCTCGCTAATGTATTCTTGACCAAACTTCAAAGCCAAATTTCACCAAGAAAATCACGTGATCGGATAAATTCTAATGGTACATTTCAAAGCTGGTTCCACAAGGTATCATCACAGTTAGTCACTTTATAAAAATCTCAAACAGGATTTCTTTTATTCGAAATTTTTGATTTTTAACGATTTTTCCCTTTCTCTGTAATGCTAAACATACCATTTTGAGATGGTCATAACTTATGGAGCGCAAACTTCCGCAAGATACCATAGGTATCAATCGACTCAGAGTAACCCAAAATTACGTTTTATATTAGTCCCCAACTCGAGCAAACTCGAGCAATAATCCCTAGAAAAATTCTTCAAAGCCGTGAACCACCCTAGTATTATTCCAATTTCATGATTAAAACCGCCGTTAACATTCTTGCTAAATTCAAAAAGTCAGTTAGAGACGCCAATGCCGGCCGTATCCGCGGCCAGGGCGGCTCGTCGGAATGCTTCGGCCAAGAAAAAACTCGCCCAAGACCGTCGAAATGCAATGAGCCAAATGAGTCATCGAAAATCACTTGTTAGAGGGATAATATCAGTTGCTTCAGGCGAGGTAAGAATTAGAATATCATATCCCTGATATACACCAGTCTAGGGTTGTGTGCAATAGTACTTTGCCTCAAAAAGTGTTGCGCTTACCAACGCTTGTTGCGCCGACAGTTTGTGCAGATAAAACACCCGTTTGGAGTGTTCCCAAAGTAGCCCAAAAAATTTGTTGCGTCGGCTCCAGGACGGACCAGTGTCACGGTTGCATATCTAGTCCTGAAATTATGTCTTTCGTATCATAATATCTGCTGAGTACCATAGGTCCTGGCTTTACCGGTAAACTTGAACTTAACCAGTTATCTGTCAAATTAATATTTTATTCATTTTGTTTCCTGGAAGATTCAAGGTTTTCTACTCCAAACAGTTTCAACTACCATTTCTGAGTTTTAATATAATCATATTCCAAATAGTTAACTTTACATACTATAGACTATACATTTTATTTTGAGGTAAAGTCTATTGTGAAGCCACAAATCGCCTTCAATCGACACAGTACTTTACAAAAAGTTATTGTTAAATTAACAATAGCTATTATAGCTATAGAGTTCTTTTTTGAAGAGCTTGTTTTTACTTAAGCATGTCGAAATTGACATCTCTACCAAAGGGAATTCATTTCTTACTGTGAATTACATTTAAGTTATTATATATTATTTATATAACTATAAGTATTCAACGATTTCGTCTTGTTTAGCTTATTTTGAGGCTTTGTCGTTTATGCTTTGTCGTAAAAGCTGCCCAATGAACTCTTCCTAAATTTTGAAGGTGGATGGTTGAACAAAATTGTTTTGAATTGATTTTTGGTCCGATTTTTCACCAGAAGTGGAAAGGAAGTGTAACCAGGCAGCTATTAATCGTGAGAAGAAGACTGTTTAATTTCTTAGCAAGAATTGAAATATCAAAAACATTAATTCGTTTGACTGGTACATTGATTTGTTTGAGTGATTTACATATGGTGATACATCGATTCATCGGACAAATGACTGATTTACATATCAGGGTTATTTTGCGGTCGTCAATGTATGCGTCTACTCATGTCACGACCGGCATGAATCATGATATGATTTGGTTGACATGCGAATTGGTTCTCAGGACAGAGGAGCGCTCATGGCCTAACTGCTGAACCTTTTTTCTTTTCAATTTCATCCTTTTCTTTATCATCAAAAAAGGGATGAAACGAGAAAACTCTTGGTTAGAGCCAAATGTATAATAAGAATACGAGTTAATACCTTCTTCCTGGATTAAACCATTAAGCTAACCGGTTTAAACCGGAACTGAAGGTCAAAGTTTATGTCTTCTGAAACGTTTGATAATTTTCGGGGCACATTATTAAAATCGTTTATTAACCGAAATGTTTTCAAGGTGAGATTTAATTAAAAAAAACTAAGAAACGACTTGTAGATTTCCAGTTATTAGAGAACTGATTTTATGGATTCATTTTTTTCAAGTTTATTTGTGAGTTTATTTGTGATGTTATCTGAAATTCACATTTTTTTAAGGGCAAAACCCCGACTACCGAGCTCAAGGAAGGCAAGAAGTTACCACGTTATCTGCTGTCAAAAGAACCTTATTCGAAAGAAGACAAGTATAATAGGATCCGAGATTTTAAAAAAATTGAACTCACTCATAATCCAGTATGGATCATATAATATGATTCATATTTGAAATCGGTTAAAAGACCATTGCCCGATCCTGATAACTATTATGATGGTCAAACTTACATTGTTCTCAATCGCCAGTCATCCATATTCCGATTCAATCGAAACAAATCGCTCGGCGTATTCAGCCCAGAAAGCCCAATCAGAAATTTTTGCATTTCATTATTTATACACCCAATGTTTTCAAGGTATGGATATTACCACAGAGATATCAATCGTTAGATCGATTGAAACATTGGTGAATCTACTATTAAAGGTTTATGATGTTAACAGTTATTGTGAACTGTGGATTTATGACATTATCGAAGCCACCAGCATTTGTTGAAAACGTTCTCGAACATGTATTCATGACAATTTATACACTTGAATGCATTGTAAAGGTTAGTTACCACATGTTTTGGTTTGGGTCTTAAATCGTAAAGTATTAATAACCTTAAAGATAATTGCTCGTGGATTTTTCGTCGATCAAATGAGTTATGTTCGGGATCCATGGAATCTTGTCGATTTATTTGTCGTCGGACTTGGATATATAATGCAAATTATTGACCTAGTATCTCCTTATATAATGAAGGCAACTCAGGAAAGCGTATTAAAATCCGTTAAAATCTATGAAAAACAAAGAGTTGAATATAAGAGGCCATAATTGATGCATAGATGCAGTATGAAGATTATATAATATAATTTATATTGGTTACATGTGTAACCCATGTGGAGTAGTTGTCATCTATCAGGGATAACACGAAGACTATTATTAAAATAAATTAATATGCTTTACAATAGTCATCGCTTGAAATGGACAGTAAGACGCATGGTGACCCACGCAGGACAGAGCTAATTAACATCACGGTGAAGTCTTCACCGGACCAGTTCGGACAAAGCCAGTGATAAAACAGATTCATTTGGCGACCAAGCTGATATAAAGTATCCCAAGTTGATTATTCTTACAAAAAGTGGTTCCTCAGGGTTGACGGCATTGCGAGCCTTTCGAGTTCTTCGAGTACTTAAAACGATGTCAATCGTACCAGGCTTACGATCAATAGTACAAGCTCTCCTCCATTCAATTCAAGCACTTAAAGATGCAGTTGTTTTGACGCTATTTTGATTAGAGTTTTTAATTTTGACGATTTAAGAAACGAAATATATTGAAATAATCTAAAAATTCTTAATCTCTTGAGGTTTCTGATTTAGTATTCGAAACTTGATCTAAACTTCACATCCAGTTGGTTCGACGTTTCGTTTAAATCAAAAGAAAAACTCGTCTGAAAGCCTATCCGTATTTGCTTTGATTGGATATCAACTATTCCATGGATCACTGCGACATAAATGTGTCATACAACCCAATTCGACTGTTGCCAAGGCTAGTTTTCAAAAATATGGCGCTTAGAATGCCGACCATTCTGATTGGCTATTCAATCAGCATTTGAAAACCGTTTTTAGAATTTTCGCCTTGAATTAATGGTTTGGGATCTAGGGAGTGTTCCAAAGTTAAAATTCAATAATACGGATCTGGAAGACTATCTTGATAACGGAAAAGGTATTCTTCATTAATAATCGATTTGACTTAACATTTTTTTAGATCTAAAGGGTGAATATCTAGTTCCCGATCACCACGGCCAGTTTACCGATTTTCGAATGCCACCATGTGATGATTCCATAGCAGCAAAAGAAACTTCAAAAGATACATCAAGTGACTCTGTTCTTCACAATTCCCTCAAGTTCAATTCAAATCTGAGACGTGAAATTGAAGGATTTATTCCCAAGTTTGATACATACGACATCGAAAGATTTGGAAGAGATTTCACAAATGATAGTACGATAAATCACAGCCAGGAATCCACTGACCGCATTTACGATGATTTATTGTAAAATGAGGTGCGCTTTCTCGATGATCGCCGTCTCTAAACTGTTACATTCGGGCTAAATGACTATCGGGAAGACGCACCCTATTTTATCCAATTGTTTTTGACATAGAGACTTAAGCGGTACGTTGATCCCTGATCACAGCTGGTGTTGGAATCATAGAAAATGTCACTCCGTTGTCGATGATTCATTTATACGATCGGTCACAAATGAAACTCAATTTTATAGCAGTCAAATGGCAGGAAAAATTGGGCATAATCCTCTATTTTTACCAGTCGAACCTGGAATATTTCGGCTACCCGTTAGTCTGGTCGACAATCCACCTGCGATTTCGTTATGCGAATATGAGATGCGTTCAGTTGTGGTGAGAGAAGTTATAAGCGATTGGTATGATGATACTACAGGAAAATTGATATATTTTATAACGTTCGTACCTTTCTTAAATCGAAATTGACATAAGATAATTTTAATTCAATTTTAACAGAAAATTATACGCAGCGTATCTTAATGACACGACGTGAAAATACAATATTTTACCATGAACAGTCTGTGGAAATACCAAAAGAAGAACCATTTTTGTGTTCAAATACACTCTCCTGCTTAGACTATGCTGCTCAACAGCTGGATGTTTGTATCCAAAACACTTCTGTATCAGGTACATTTTTGCCAATGGTCCTGGTGCGGTCCGATCCAAGTTTTTGAAATTTTTGCCGTCCAGGTCCGGCGCGGTCCGAGTTTTTAAAATTTGACCGAATCTGGTCCGGTGCGGTTCTGAAAGTTTAAAATTGTCTGGTCTTGGTTCGATCCGTTCGTCCTAGTGTGGATATCTAGTCTCAACATTATTTATCAGATTTGCCTACTTGGTTCCTTCTTACCTATCCAAAATTGAGTTCTATAAAAGGTTTCAGCGTTTTGAGTGACTTTGATGCTGTACACAACAGATTGCACATAACTAAACTTTTAACTTAAATATTTATTAATTACAACACTATGGAGTGCGTAGGACACATAATCGAATTTCCATTTTCCTGTGGAGAATTGAAATAAAAAAATATTAAGATGAAGATAAGGATCGCGAATGTCAAGAACGATTCAATTCTACACGTGCGACATACACTTGCAGAGAGACAAAGACTAACCCTGATTATGGTTATACATCGTTTGATAATTTCTATATGGCATTCTTAACATCATTTCGTTTGGTCGCTTTGGACGCGTGGAACAGACTTTATTACCTGACACTGCATACAAGTGGAAAGGGATATGTTTTATTTTATATATTCTTGGTATTTCTTGGTTCATATTATCTGATTAATTTAATATTGGCGGTCGTCTATATGGCATATGAAGAAGAAGTAGCAGCCGTTGAAGAAGAACTTCAGCAAATGGAAGCTGAAGAAGCTGAACGAAAGATAAGACAGAACACAATGGAAGATATTCAAAGAAATGAACTTCAAAAAAAACAAAGTCTTAATACTATACCAGAATTCAAAATTGAAACCTGTGAAAGTAGAAGGAAGGGATCATTTGACCATAGAATTGCCCAGAAAGATTATTATATAGAAGTAAAGACATCAAAGTCCTTTTCTGGATAATACTCTTGTCTAACCTGCAAAAATATATCCGTTCCTAGCAGGGATGCTTATACGAATTTTCGTACTCCGTGCTGAAAATAATGACCGTACCCCGTGCTAAAATTTGTACCCCAAGAGTACCATACCCTTAGCACTCCGTGCTAGAAAAAGTGACCGTACCTTTTAGTTGAATCCGTACTCCGCACGAAGAATATGGATTCTTGGTTCCTAGTTGAATCAAGAGATCCCTGATAAAAGACATACGCCAGACGAACATGTTCGAGTATCAAATCAGCTTTCGAATGCATCAAATTATTCTTATAACTCCCATAGTTCGAAACAAAAAATGCGCCAAAGATTACAAAATGGTCAAATGGGAGGTGGTGGAGGTGGCACTGTTGCGTTTGGAAGTCATTTATCAATAAGATCCCAACTCACTTCAAATCATTCAAAAGATTCACCAGATGGTGTAGTGGCGCCAGGGACTAATGCTTCTGATCGATGGCGCCTTTTAAAACTTAAAACTCCTCAATTAGGTAAGTAATCTTAATATTCGACTAGTATAGATGGCGATCTTGTTTCAAACTTTATATAAAAACTACATCGCTATCTATGACCTGATGCTAGCTAGTTGCTAGTATAATCAACTATACATCTTAGTATTATAGTCGGATAGTATCATTTTCATCTTGATTCGTAAATTGTGAGTCACACTTATGAGTCATATCGTTTTCATCGCATGTCCACACTTGTGTTATTAGTGAATCGGTCCCTGAGGGATGCCGAGGAAGATGGAAAACTCCCATTATCTGCTCAAGTCTCTCGTCAAAAAGTCCCGAAATTTCTTGCGGTTGTGGAAGAAGTTCAACGAAGGATTTTGTCAAAATAAATAGCGCCAGCATAATGCTCAAATTGAGTTTTCAATGTTCAGTATGAGGATAAATTGACAATCGAAAAAGTCATAGTTTGAGAATTTTAAGTCGCCGCGGATCGTTAGCCCGTGGCCCAAAAGAGGCACCAATTATAAAAGGAATGATATTTCATAATTGCAAATAACATGAGTCATATTATATGACTCATATTGATAGAGTTTTCAACACTATGGTTTATCTTTGTAAGATGGCACATTAACTGTGAAATTGGCTAGAAAAAATTCACAAAGTAGGAATAGTCGAGCTTGCATTCCATGTCATTTCATATAATTTATACAGTTATAAATTATAGAAATTTAAGTTGGAATTAATAAATAATTTTATATTCTAGATCAGAATCAATCGAATGTGCCAATATCTTCTCCAAATCAGACATCAAAAATATCTCGAAGGTCATCTTCGAATTCTTCTTCAAGGACAAAGGGTACTATCGAAGACGAATATATTCAAAGGAAGCCTCGACCGATTATAAAACAAACTAGCCAAGAAGGTAAACAGAATTTTGTTTAATCGTTCATTTTCTTAATTCTTCATAGGACAAGGCAATGTAAGGCGTGGTAAGTAATACTGTGAAACCGTTTTTCATAACCGCCGAGGTCGGGGTTATATATAAATGATATACGACCCTATATCACAAAAAATATTATATCTTCAAACCAATAATATATTGCAGAATGATGAATTTTGAAATTCTGGAAAAGTGACTTTATAATTTAGGCACGCTCCCATTTATATACCGACCTGGCCAGTCATCAACACCTGATGAATCAACGATGTCCATTATTCGTCGATTAATATACCGAGGAAGGTTTTCAAATGACGTCTTATAAAGTGGGGTGTGTCTTCCCGATGGTCGTCACTTAGAGACGGTCTCTATACTGCCCTACGCGGAATTTGGCCGAATGACCATCGGGAGGATCTTATAGGCGTCACTTTAAAACTATTTTGAGCATCTCATTGTTACTGCTGTCCGCCACAATGGATTGGTTTCCAGAATTTTATTAAAAATATCGTAACAGATCCATTTTTTGACGTTTTGATAACATTTTGCATTTTACTTAATACTGCATCAATGTCGCTTGAAGAATACCCAGTTGATCTTCGACGAACTCGTCTTTTGGAGAAAGCGAACAATGTGTTTACAATTATATTCATCATTGAAATGGCGTTAAAGATTATTGGATTGACGCCACATTTATATTTCAAAGAGACCTGGAATATATTTGATGCCGTGGTTATTATGTTCTCAATTCTAGAAGTCATGCTCAAGCAGCTCGAATCAAACATTTCTGTATTACGAGCATTTAGACTCCTAAGAATATTAAAACTGGCCAAAAGTTGGCCGACATTAAACAAAGTAAGATTTGTCAGAAAAGAAGACAAGCTCAAGCTAACCATATCATTAAGCTGATTCGAATAATTGGACGAAGTTTGGGAAACCTTGGTCACCTTTCATTCGTTCTTTTTATTGTGCTCTTTATATTTGCCGTCATTGGAATGCAACTTTTCCGAAATGATTATCTCAAATTTTTCAATTACGGTGCGGAAGTAAGTTACTAAATTGGTTTGTAAAATTTTTGGTCGAAACTTCAAGACTAAAATTTAGTCCCTAAATAAGTTCAAGGCAGAGTTAAGAAATAATTTATATTCAAGGTCAATGATACCACACGAATAAATTTACCACGATGGCATTTTATTGATTTTCCACATGCGTTTTTAATTGTCTTCCGGATTCAATGTGGAGAATGGATTGAATCAATGTTTGAGTGTATGCGTGTTTCAAGACCTGAAATATGTATACCGATATTTATCACAGTTTTTGTTATTGGAAATTTAGGAAAAGATTCGTAAATCTAAAATTGACAATCGAGTTTACCATACCGATAGTAAAAATCTCTGACAAGTTATATTGAACTTATTTCTTGCCTTATTGCTCAATTCGTTCAGGTTAGTTTCCAAATAGATTCAAAATTTTACGATCAAAATATACCGATTCCACGTTGAAACTTCCACTTTAAATCATTAAAATATATAACTATCAACATATAGATAAGACATCAAATTCCTCTTTCAATGAGTGTTATATTTCGGGGTCCGAGATTTCACCATTTCCTATAAACCGCTAGATGCGCCAGGATTCGGAGGACGGAACTGCTCGAGGCTCAACCCCTTATATTTGACCATCTAAACTGAAAGTCGTCTTAGGGTGCTATGCGTTAATTTTAAAACTTATTTTAGTGGCGATGCGCTTCAACAGGTTGAGGCAAGTTCGAATTCTTTTGCGGTTGCTGGTCAACGGATTAAGTCTTGGACTATAAAATTATTTCGTCATATCCCAGAATGGTCAGCTTCGGTTAGGAAATGCGCTGTTAGACAATGGAAGCGTCTTATTCGATTTCCACCAGCTGAAAAGGAGCAAATGGTTTTGTTTGATCAGCCACCAATAAAAGCTGCTGTGTGTGGTGTTGATGATGCATTCAGCCGAAGTCCAAGTCTATCTGGAGCATATCTTAGCACTATACCAAATGGAAAATTACCTTCCTATCTTCATACAACGCAGAATACCCCGCTTTCCACCATTAGAAATGATGAAACTGTTGAAATCGAGCCAGATAAAAAAGAAGAAATCCGAAAACCGAATGCAACTGAGCTTAAATACAAACCCGATGAATGCATCCCACAGCTGACGCCTTTTTTCAACAGAATTTTCGAACCAGAATCAAAAACTGCCCAATATTTTTGGAAAATTCGATGTCAATGCTTCAAAATTGTCGAACATCGAATTTATGAAACTCTTCTCATTTTTACGATATTAATGTCCTCAATTGCCTTGGTTTTTGAAGATATTCATCTAAACAGCCAAAATAGATCAACGCTGAAAATTGTTCTTTACTGGGCAGATGTTTTCTTTTGTGTATTTTTTGGAGTGGAAATGATAATGAAAGTGAGTTCTAAAACTTAAACTAAAAACTTAAAAACTAGAATTTGTCACTAAAATATGGCATCTTCAACATCCGTCACCAACATCGATAAAGCTGCGCGTTAACCTATTCTTATCGTATTTTAAGATTATTGCATATGGAATGAAAAAATATTTCACTAATTGGTGGTGTTGCCTTGATTTCTTCATTGTTACAGTTAGCGTGATATCAATTTATTATTCTGATATGCCTCATTCTAAAGCAAGATCTTCCGGCAGAAAATTATCATCGTCCACATCTTCGTCCCTCTCTGTTCTTCGAGTACTTCGTACTATGAGAGCACTCCGCCCATTGCGTGCATTGAGTCGATTTCAAGGCATGAGAGTGGTTGTTGATGCATTGATGAAAGCAATACCCTCTATTGGTAAGAAATCTTCGATTCTACACCTCTTTCGAATTAGTCAACGTTTAATTTCAGGGAACGTCTTTCTGGTTTGCATGATATTTTGGTTGATATTCTCCATTCTTGGAGTAAACCTTTTTGGTGGTCGCTTTGGTCGATGTGTAAATATTCAAACGAAGCGCATTTTACCTTCAAGATGTCCTTCCTTGACAGGCTGTGATGGTAAAAACCAGTGGCTCACATATTCTCAAAATCGTAAGAGATGTATGCAAATAAGAGATTATTATCTCAAAACTCAAAATCGGACTGTTGTCGATTGGAAGGTTCCAGAAGTTAATTTCGATAATGTCTGGAATGGATATCTTGCCTTGTTACAGGTTGCGACATTCATGGGATGGCTAGAAATAATGCATAATGCTGTTGATATACGCGGTGAAGACCTTCAACCAGAATATGAAGCAACTATGTGGTCATATGTTTATTTCATTATTTTCATCGTTTGTGGTTCATTCTTTTGCCTTAACCTCTTCATTGGTGTGATAATTGATAATTTCAATCAGCAAAAAGTAAAAAAGAAATCAAATGGATTCGATGATGGCGTATTTTTAACAGATGAACAGAGGCAATATTATGATGCCATGCGTAAAATGGCCGCGAAAACGCCAAAAAAGCCAATTCCGCGTCCGAAAAATCGTTTCGCTGCAGCTGTTTATAATCTTGTTACTGATCGGCGATTTGAATTAGCAGTCATGGTTGCGATTCTGCTAAATATGGTTGTGATGGCGATTGAGTCTCATGATGCAAACGATAATATACTGTTCATATTGGAACAATTGAATAATGTTTTTGTTGGGATATTTGGAGCTGAAGTTATACTAAAACTGATTGGACTCCGACAACATTATTTCACAGTGCCTTGGAATGTGTTTGATTTGGTTGTAGTGGTCGTATCCGTCGTCGCATCTGCTCTTTCTGATTTAATATCTCATTTTGTCCAACCAACTATTTTCAGAATAGTTCGATTATTTAGAGTCACTCGAGTTTTGCGTCTTATTCGAGAAGCCAAGGTAATACATACTTAATTTCAATTTGTACGGCATAATTTTTGCCTCATAAATTATGTACTCTGTCAAAAATATAACGTTATATTTCAGGGAATACGAACATTACTTTTTGCTCTTATGATGTCACTGCCAGCATTATTCAATATCGGATCACTTCTTATTCTCGTTATGTTTATGTATGCTATCCTGGGAATGTCACAATTTGCTTATGTTCAAAAAGTTGGTGGAATTGATGACATGCTCAATTTCGAAACATTTCCAAATTCATTCCTTTTACTTTTTCAAGGTAACTCCAGTATACCTTATGATAGTCATAAAATATGACTCATAAAATAATTAATACAACTTTAGCCTCAACTTCCGAAAATTGGAATACTTTCCTAGAACCAATTATGCTTGATAAAGAACCATATTGCAATCCTAATGCGGAAAACTCAAATCCTATAAAAGGCAAAGGAGACTGTGGTAATAGAACGATCGGTATCATGTACTTCATATCATTTGTGATCATCACATTTCTCATTGTCGTCAATATGTACATCGGTAAGTACAAAAACACACACGCACACCTAAAAAACTGAAAGATTATTTTGTATGGTTACGTATTTAACGTTTTATTAAGCGGTTATTCTTGAAAACTTTGATGTTGCCACTCGTGAAAATGCCGAGCCCCTCACTGCCGATGATTTTGAGCAATTTTTCGAAGTTTGGCAAAAATTTGATGACAAATTAACACAACTTATTAGCTATGATCAGCTTCAATTACTGCTACACCAACTTGATATGCCCTTAAAAGGTTTGATTTTCAATTTCCAATTCAAATTTATCATGTGAGCAAAATTCTTATGATCAATTTTAGTCCCATTCCCAAACCGACCGTTTATAACACATTATGAAATGCAAATGACTGCTGATGGCCAAATTCATTGCTTAGAAGTTATAATTGCCCTAATTAAAAAAGTTCTTGGTGATTCACCTGCTCTCAATGCCATGAAGGTAAGTCTCAATTTTAAGGGACTGCGTGGGTTCAACAATTTCATAGGCTGCAATGGTTCAAACATTTCAAATGAAATGCAAGTCAACAGTTCAATATGAGCCAGTCATGACAACGATGGAATATGCTCGAATGGATCGATCAGCCAGAATTATACAAAACGCATGGCGTGTATGGTATTATGAAAAGGGTGGACGAGAACTTCGGGGTCCTCTCAAAAAGAAATTCGAAAATTCCGGGCTCAATGACTATATGATTTCTAATGGAAAGCAAAGTGCTTTGAAAACATCATGTTCAGCTCCAAATGTGGTATGACATTGAAATCGCTATAACAAAATTACATGAAATTATTTATGATTAATTTAGTTGGAGTTATATGATGATAATGTAGACATGAATTGCCCATTTTCGCTGCAAGTAGGGTCTCCAACACATGGTTTCAATAAAAGATCCCTGGATTCGCTAATAGCAGGTCTGCAATCCTTACAACAATGTGAGTACCGAGTTTATATCAGCTTTTAATTATAGTTTACACTGTAGACTAGTCTATAGTCTACATTATATAGCATTTATTTAGAGTTGATCATGGATCATCACTGATTCACCATTCTATATTTAGTTCCCATTAGTGATGGTGGAGAATACACAGTTCAAATAAATGAAGATACAGATATTCCCTTGGATGGAAGTGCAACATTTTATATAAGTAAATATTTTAATAAAGACGAAGCCTCTTCCCGATGGTAATTTAGGCCGAATTCGCATGTGATAGGCTTAGGAAACGTTCCAAAGATTTTTAAATTTTTTTCTAGATAATGAAAGTGAGTCAAGCCATAACAGTAGTACGATATTCCTGCCATGAAGTGGTCTTTTTACCTCGCTCATATTTCTGCAATGCCAAACTATATTCTAATAAACCTACATATCCAAATAAATTTATGTTGTTTTTATTATTTTTTTTCGATTTTAATTGAATGAAATCATTTTGATTTATGAGTCAGAAACACATTAAGTAGAAATAACTGGTGGTGGAGTAAGATCAGCATCCCATTCGGCTCTAGACCAATCGAGAACATCTGCCCAACTGGTTGTCACTTCATCACCATTTTCATCGGTTGTAGTGAAACCATTTTCATTGAAGCAATTATCAGTAAAGCAACATTGCCTTAAAATAGTTTAGAAATAAATAATCAAGATTCTGAAACGTGATTTGACCAGCTTAGCTTAACCCAAGCTGGCTGATCTGAATAGCACTATGCTACAGCCAATAGACTAGGCTATCCTGATTAGAAATGGAATCCAAAGTGAACTTACACGCATTTCGACCGTGGCTGAATTGTATTATTTTCCAGCTCTGGCTTGCAAGTTGTGAATTTGTTATATAAAGCATTTCCTTCCCTGGCTGCGGTCAAAGCTGGATTTTGTAAATAGTCCCAAAAATTAAACGTTTTTTGAACAACACATGCATAGGGCTGTTTGCAACCAACAGTGAGTTTTTTAAGAACCCCCTTTTCTTTCCAAGATTCAATCATGCAACCGCCGGTATCACCAATCCAACATTGTTCAGGAGCACCATTTTGAAGACAGTCATCAAGCGAATTCGCGGCTTCACAGCTCCAGCAGTTTGTAAGTATTTCAGGATTTGTTTCTGGTACCGAAATAGGTGCTGGGGCTGGGGCAGGCTCTTCAGCAGGTTCAGGTGCTGGCTCTGGAGCAGGTTCGGGTACTGGTTCGGGAGCAGGTTCGGGAGCGGGTTCGGGAGCTGGTTCGGGAGCTGGTTCGGGAGCTGGTTCTGGGACAGGTACATTGACTATCATATAGCGAGCGTCATCTTCTTCGGGTGCATTATTAGATGTATCTAATCCCATATTCATTAAGGCTTGATTCACTAGATTGAGTAGATTTTCAGTATCCTTGCTTGGTCTGGCTCTCGCTAAAGCAACTTCTCGCATAGCATCAGTCTCACTCAGTAATACATCGTCTTCGTAGAGTGCCTCTTCTGGTTCCTCAATAGAATAAAGATCAAAATTCGTTTGCTGAACATCATTTATTAAGTTTTTGGTCTCATCACTTCCATACAGATCGTACTCATCAGAATTCATATAGCTCTTGTCATATAAACCAAAAATATAATCATCTGTACTTGTCGAATTATCAGCATATACTGACTCTCCATTATCCCCATATAAATCTTCATAGTTTACCGGCCCATAAACGGGTTCTGTCGGAAAATTGATATAGTCATAGTCCAGTGCAACAGCGAAGGGAGTAAAAAAAACAAATCTCATAATCAAAATGTTTAATTTGAATTTAATTGTCTCGTTGAACACTTTTAATACCAATTCTTGTTTATATTGGGGTTTTGGGAGTAAGTAAAAACTTTTCCAAATACCACAAATGGTTTCAAAGAACTAGCAGCGAAAATATATTGGCAAATTTATTTTATCAATAAGTCAAAGAAGTAAAGGCAAAGAGCTGTGGCAGCAAAACATTCAAAAGTATATTTTGGGACTGAACAAAGGTAATATAATGGCTGGATGTTGTTCATTGGTATCGATCCGAATTGTCTAGAATCCACTTAAAATGTGTATTTTAAATTTTTAAACTTTGATCATTAACAATTACCAGATGCGTGAGGATTATCGCCTTCGACCCAAATATGGTCCTCTGGTATCGTTATAGAGTTCATAATTCGGCGCCAATAAACCTCTTCACCACCCATTTTTGTTATTCGTTTAACAATAAGACCTGGTTCTTCTGGATCTGATGCGATAACAATTGATCCCTCTTTTGCCAATTTATGCGTCGGAATGTATTCTGTACCAGTCAACTCTCCTATTGTATTTAAGCTTATATTAGATTATTTAATTTGAAAATATCTATCTCTCCTAAAGACTTTAGGCTAAAGTATTATATACGTAAAATATTTTGCAATCCGAAACATATAACATTTGTACCATTTTTTATCGTTGGTTCCATTGAATATCCATTCACTCCTTGCTAAAACGTATCATAACTACCGAAATAAAAATTATAACCTAGTACTAACCACCCAAATAAATTCACAGCAAATTATATACAAAGGAACACCAATAATGATAAAATCTTTCAAGGACTCACTAAACCATTTCTTCCTTTCAGATTTTGTAATTTCTAATCATGGGTTCAAAGACTTTTCGTCCTCTTATAACAATCTAAGGAGACTCTGAATCCATGATCCTGACAATTGTCTCCGTAGGACCGGTGTGTATATTAAATGTTTTCCTATGCTAACACCTCGAATGCATGCTCGCCAAAACATTCTAAATGAATGAAAACAAATATGATGGTTTTCAATTATGACGTCACTAAGATCACATAAAATGAGTGATATCTTCACCCTTTTAAATGATATCAGTATGCTTTTATTAGAAGCTTGATCAAATTTGTACAGAGTTAAAGAAATTAGAAGGAGCTGAAGCAGAATTGGATTCTAGGTGAGAGTGAACTTCTGACAGTTTATTTCTTTTGACGAGCACCAGCGCCATCCAGTGACCTAACAAATATGACTGGGAAACATCCATTTCGATGAGGTTGAGATTCGATATTTCCAATCCACCAATCATCATCTTCTTGTCCTTAAATAATGTTTGATTTAATTTAGCTTTATCATAGGATTGCTGGACAAATGCGTAGTTAACACTTTACTGTGGGTATGAAAAAAGAATAATTAACAAAAACAACTACAAGAATCTTGACTGCTCAACTGATTTAAGTCATACATACGGTCACTTGTGCTAGTTAAAATCTGTTTATACACGGCTGATATTACATTACCTGTTACTTGAATAATTTCACCCGTGACAAAGGTTAATTCATCATCTTCGTCACCATCGCAATCATAAAGCGCTTCCACTCTAGATGGTAGTTTCAGCAGTTCAGGTGACTTTCGTTTATCCGTCTGAAATATTTTTTTAAATGAATACTTTTAATAATGTAGAATCACGGGACTGACCTCTTTTTTTGATGACGTGCGTTCTATCGAACACGATTTCTTTTCTGTTTTAGATTTTTCGGATACATTTGATGATGTCCTACTAACAGGTGTAGAATATTCGTTTTCGGATGCTTTATATGCTTGTAAATTTGATAGACTTGATGGATTACTCGTTCCAAATGTATATTTTGAAAAGCTCTCTGATCGGCTCGGCAGGTTATTGCCCATATTCGGATGAGAGATGATCTCTCTTGAAATCGGAGTTGAATTTCGCTTATTACCACGCTCTTCAAACTCCAAAAGTTGATTTTCTTTTTTGAAGATTATAACTTCACAGTTTTTAAGATATTAGAAACCCCGAAGTCCATTCTTTAAATAACTTCAGTCATCATGATTATTGATCAATCATCAATGATTATTGAAGGCGAATCGATTCCTGAATGTATAGCTATTTCAAGAGGCTTTGATGGTGTTTCAGGAGAATTTTCCTGACCGATGGGCGTCGTTTGAATTGTTCGAGGTAGTGGTTTTGGAGTTTCTCTAGTCCCAGCACCAGAACCACCAGAAATTGGTGGCTTACCAAATGCACCAGAATTCGAAGTTCCATTCGATGTTGGACGAAATAGTTGATTCTCTTTCACCGTATAATCCTTTTTCTTTTCGTGTAGTGAGCTTAAAAAATAAGGGTGTAAGTCAAATGCATATGTATGCTTATGTACGCACCTTGTCCGTCCTGATCGTCGGTGATCTTTGTCTCTATATTTTATTTCGTCGAATTTTTCATTTATTTTTTGACTCAATTGTGGTGTTGGAGGTGTATAACTTAGATTATCCGTAGGGTTAGTGATTAATGTGGGTGAGGGTGTACTGCGGTGTCGGCCTGCAACTGGTCGGAGAGGATTTTTTATAACATTTTTCAGTTCTGCTTGGAAATTAGGATTTATCTTTTGATTCATTGATTTTTGATATTTCGTTGATGGCACAGGACTTAAATTCCATATGTTGGCTCGAGATAAATGACCAAATTTATTTACCTGGTTGACCCTTCTTCAGTAAAATAATTTGTCAATGATTGTGTCCTATCATGCGTTGACTGACAACTTATGTCAAGAATATTCGGATCAGTACTCATTTCTTCAATGTATGGCTGTGTACGGTTCGGAGACGATAAACTCATATCACGACCCAGTTTGCTAAATAAATATCATTCACAGATGTACATTGTATTACATACAAAACATCTCAATCATTGTTATTTTCATACCTTGAATCTAGTGTATCATCGATCAAATCGTCATCTGATGGCGGTTCTAGTTCCTTTAGTGGATTTAACTCCCAATTAGCATCAACGTGTAGTAGTTTTGGTAATGAACCGGATTTAGCTTGATTTAGTACTTCGGTAACCGCATCATTCCTAAAACAAATTGATATTCTGTAACCGTTTTGTGACAAATCTGACAGACCTTTGGCTGGGCATGGGAGTGTCACCCTTTGCATTCTGCTTATAAATTGCTTTGGGATATTTTCGCGTAATCAATCGAATATAATCAGTTGGCAAGCTTTGTTGAAGAGCTTTATGAAGAATTGTATTCCCATGAACGTCCGTCGGACCGACATAATCGACTTTATCAGATGATTCGTCGAGACTATTTTGGAGAAGAAATTCCATAACGTGCAAACTTGGATGTCCAATGGCCAAATGTAAACAAGAGGTTCTCATTTTTGGATCAATGATTGCTTCTGGTCGCGCTCCTTCGGCATATGCCTGTACAATCGAATGCATATCACTATCAACAATAGCTGCGGCCAAATCTTTTGCTAAATCTTTTGCATAAGCCGTACGTTGTACATATGCCTTGTCGACGTATTTTCGAGTAATAAATGTATGTTTTATTTCAATAGGTGAATCCGGAACTGGTTTGTCGTGTCCGGGATCAATCCCTTCATAAGCTTCATTGAAAAGTTCATTTCCCATTTTTCGAGCGACCAGTAAATTCGCAGTTCCCATCTTGTCCAAAGTCAAAGACTGAATTTTTGAATAATTAACGCCAAGATTTCGATGTTTTCCAGAACAGTCCAGACATACTAGGATTCCTAGGTTGACTGATAGCCATGTAGGATTTATCCGACGACAATCGGCGCAAAAATTATTTCCAGGAAGTTTTTGAATTTCTGAAATGACCGATGCTGTTAAGTCATTCAAAGCTGTTTGTGATTCCGATCGATTTTCTTTTGTTAATTTTTCATCTTCGAATATTTTAGTCAGCTGATTTTGTCTGGCGTTTGCAATGACTGAGACCCATTTTGTGGTTAGTCCTTCATTTTCAGCCATCAAAATAAATGGCTTGTTGCGTTCTGTTGTGGTGAGTTCGAATAATTTCTTGTCATTTTGTCGTATTGAGGAGGTTAATAAATTAATTTTCAGCTCGTGCTCATTTTGAGATTTATTTCTGTAGATATAAAGAAATCCATCGGGTTTAACCACTCCAAATTTCTTTTTATACGCTGTTCTGATTCCGGCAAATGTTCTGAATTAAAATAATGGATATATTGGTAATATATATAATGTCGTTATAATAACGAACAGGTTTCAATAAGTTATTGACAATCAAACTCATGTGGCCTAGAAAGATTGGGCATCATAGCTAAATCCATATGCCCAATTTGAGATCAAAAGCATTCGAAGGCGAGATTATGATGACTCCTCCGAAGGTTTGTCTGAGAAATATAAAGTCTACCCGGTAAAACTTCATCACAAAATGAAAGAATTGAGAAATCAATCACACACGCATTCAAAATCTCTCAAACTTACATACTATATGAATCTAGAGTGCCCTGTGTGATAGTTTCTAGGAAAGGACGGTACCGTTTAATAAATATCTGGCCTCTGATAGTATTTCCATGCTCTTCTCCACCAGATATTTGATGCAAATTATAAGAATTTTGAAGTGAGTCTTGATGAACATCTTCAAGTTGGCTTCGAAGTTCTAACAAACGGTTTCCAAATTCGGTTTGCTCTTTTGCTGTGGCATTATTCTTAAGAAAAATCAGGTTAATAAAATAGCCCCTTATTTGACGTGCTACTTACATTACTTTGGTATATTCGTAGCTTTGATTCGAGTGATTCTGCTATTCTTAGTGCCCCTTTGTGATAGTCGACTTGTTGTTGAGCGAATTTGGCAATGCTTTGAGTCAGATCACTCCCACGGGCCTTTTCAGCCTTAATTGAAACATTTTTATCTGACTTAGTCACAAATGGCCAAGAGACCCGGAGTGGATGCCGTCGTTCTTTTTTTGGGCCAGGTGATTTTGTATTTTTTGGTAAACCGCCTCCACCAGGTGGTGAAGTGTCCTTGGAGAGGACTAAAATTCGGCGTGGTGATAAGGTGCCTGGTTTTGGTAAAAAATCAACTTTTTTTCTCTTTCGTTGCGAAAAATTTCGCATTATTCAGAGTTCCAAAATATTTTTGCCATTTTCGGATAAATTAAGCTTCGGCCTCATAAAAATAGAATGACTCAGAATAGATCTAGAAGAGGAATGATGAATCATTAAACCCAAATTTCAGAACCTTATTACGCACAGGTTGTGCGGCACAACGGTGTCAGTAAATGCCATCTCCAGATTCGCCTACATTACCTTGTTACGTTTGATGAAATAGTCTGTAGCCGTCCGTTTGAGAATTCGTTTCTCGTCATCCAAGTCTGTTCGGACGTCAACACCCTAGAAATAAACCTTATAATTCAGAAAAAAATTCTCTTATAAATGTAAGTAATAATTTCCCATTATTTTTGTTCGAATTAACGAACGAAATCGATGTTAACATTGATTGTTTTTATGTTAATAGTACTTAACCATTTCTAGTCCTTCCTAAAGCACCATATAAATATAATTTAACTAAGATCATGTAACAAGACTGGGATGATAAATTTTTAAATACCTTTTTTATTCGTTTCAGTTTTTGTTCATAATCAACAAGGGAATTGTGCCAATCTCTTTTCAATCCTTCTTGATTTTTCAAATCATTTTTGAGAAGTTCATCGAGCGGCTTACAAAAGAGACTAAAGATTGATTCGGATTTTTGTGATCGTAAACGGGATTGTTCATTGATTGAATTTTGAAAGAGCTAAAAACCAAGCATATATTTCATAACTAGTTTCAAATGAATTTAATAATATGAAAAATACATACATAATCTATTAAATAAAAATTACCTCAAGTGATTTAATAATGTTTATTTCAGAGTTGAGACCAATATAAAGAGATAATTGATCAGCAAGAGCCGATTCTAAATCAGTTTCATTTAAAATACATTTTTGAACGGCTTTGATCCGAATTAAATACGTAAGTAAAAATTAAAAAAGTAAGGTAATGTTTTCAAAAAATAAAAGTAACATTAAATTCGGTTCCTATAATACTCTTCTGGAATTTCCTTAGGGCAATTTTTTCCCTTTGAAGTTCCTTTTTTGGATTGCAATAATTTAAACTCTTAACTATGGTTATAAAAAGAACTTTACTGTAAAGTCTTTACAGTATCATCTGAAAATTATTTACTGTATAATCAAAACTACAGGTGCGCCTGATCCCATGATATCGGTATTTGTATCTTTGAATCGTACCGAAAATCTATACCAGTTTAAATCAAGAAAAACTCGAATGTTTCTCCAAAAACTAATAAATTGAACCTATTCGAATTTTTGTCATAATATTTTCAAAAAAAAAGATCCAATCCTGATCTGCTTTATTGATTGAATTTTTGAGAGTATCAATATCAAGATCATTTCTGGCCAACAAATTGATATGTGCCTCATTTGCTTTTATCATTATCTTTGGTGTTCCGCCCTTGTCTTCATTTTCTCTCAAGGCTTAATCATTTCTCTAGAATGGAGTCCTCCGATTTATAATTTCGAACACAAGACGATTCTCCGAAAAATGAAATTAATTTCTCGAATTCAAGTTGTTTTCAATGAAAGCTTTTCATGGTTACATTTTTATCCCGGAGATTTATTTAGAGGATACCTTCCTGGCGAAAACACATATCATTCACCCTTTCAACGACTCAAACCGTTTCTGAAGCGTTGCATTCAGTTGTAATGTATTGCTTGCATGACAAATACTTATCGGTCAAATCGACGGTAATGTCTCGATTCATGAGTAAGTTCAACTTACTAAGTTGGACTGTGTACCCGGTATAAATTATATCGTATAGTTGTATACAAAATTATCTCTTTCAGTCAGATTCTCAGTAGTAAAATCCTAAACATTTATTCCCCAACATTTTATGACCAGTCGGCAATTCACGAAAATAAACATGCCACAGAGTTTATGCTGAGTTAATGTGACAAACATAAAGAAATCTTGTAACGTTTCTTATACCGTATAAATTCAACGGTAATTTATTTGGCGTCGACAGTTTGTTTTACATAACACGTTGTTTGTATGATATTAAGACAGTAATGAGTCATACTAATGAGCCAAAGTTATATTTAGAACCAACCAGACTTGGCTTTGGCAAGTTTTTTTGCTTCGGCTTTCACAGTTTCAGTTGCATCAGTCGATTCGATGACTTTGTCCAAAAACGGCTTCGCTTCGTCAACCTTTTTCAACTTTTAATCGTTCCATGTGTCATCCCAGAATTACGTTTAAAAAATGAATATTTAAAACAGCCGAATGATGACAAATAGAAGGCCTCTTCCCGATCGTCATTTGGTCCGAATTTCGTATTGTTCAGTAAAGAGACGATGACAATAGGGAACACGCTCTCCACTTTATTATGAGAGGTACGATTCTAATTTTTACTAAGAACAATCCTTGGCATAACACTTTCCGATCATGAAAGTATTGTCAATATAGAAATTGGGTTGAACTTGTTCAGCTTTTTCGAACCATTTGAGGGCAGTCTCATAATCAGACTCTGGTACAGCTGCCAGTAATGTACTTGCCAATTTTCGGGTCATTGTTCCCAAATCAGCAAATTCAAAATGCCAGACGCCCAAGCAGTAAATGGTTGTTGGATCATTTTCATTAATTTCAATCGATTTCTCGAGATGTTGCTTGAAAAAAAGTTTACTTAAAATTATTTCGATAAAATGATGACTATCAACCCTTATTGGCAATATTTGGCCCAAACCGTTTGGGATTTGACCCAACGTGGTTTGTTGACAATTTTTCCTAATTTTAATTTCGCATAGATTGTGCGAATTTTTCACAAAACACGCTTGGTAACCCCAGATACCAGTCGAAGGATACCAGTGCCGACGGATACCTAGACCATAATGATTTTTTAATCAAATCCTTGGATAACTGTTACGGGCACTCAGTCCGGCACTGTTTCATCGCTTTTCCAAAAATCAGTGATTTTGATGGGAATTTCATTAATCTAGGTCTAGGTATCCTTTAATTAACAGTTTTGCCCACACTACCTTAATCTTTGGGCTCATGACGAGTTGTTGTTTTGTGCCATCAATAGATGAGACTTTTCCTAGCATGATTCCCATCCATTTGTGCGAATATGAACTATTGGGATCGGCTTCCAAAGCGGCTTAAAATATAGTGAATATGAACTTGGTCGATGATTAAATTATATCCAACTGTCTGAGTGAGTGGTCTCCCTCACTGCTCAGCTATTTTGTATTGCTCTGACTCGGAAATAATTTATGCTCAGGAAAAAAATGGACTCGAGCAAAGGCACTTATACTGCTCAGAGTTTTAAGTGAACGGTTCACTGAGAATTTTTCGAGCGCCAGGGAGCAGCTCCCCGAGCATCGAGGCAGATCTCTGGCCCAGGGCCCTTACTCATGGTTCTTCATCCTGACTAATTTGTACCTATCATAAGAGTAATACAGTATCGTTGCGTCACTGAAAAAGTATCAAACAGTATGAGACTACTCACTTTCAGCCGCTTTGAGACCCATTCTCATATATTCTTCATATTTTTTTTTGTCAGATTGATTTTTTTCTGCCAAGTCCTTTGAAGCTCTCGCAAACCGCCATTGGATATCAACGTTTTTCTCTTCCGAAAGGGGAGATAACTCAGCATGAAGCTCTTCAATCTTCTTCTCGTCGAAAAGCGTGTCTAACACTACAAAATCAACGCTCATATTCTCTCTTTCGTTTTTCACCCGAGGGATCTAAATTCAAAATATATCTCAATTGACTCGTTGATTAATCAAAAAATGACGTTATGCTTTCATTAATAATGCTTAACAAAAGATACGGACTTGGGAGTATCCGCACTATGATACCGTGGCCTGGCTTTATTCTTCAAAAATTTTGAAAATCCGGTTAGAATAATGCGACGATATGAAAGTGGGGGTTCAAAGATATACTATGCAGCATGATCAATCCACGAAGATGGTTTAAAACTTTAAAACGGTTTTCGCCTGGAACGTTTCTGAATTCTGGAGGTGGAGTAGATTTGATGAAACCTTCCGTTTCTGACCAAATTACCAGCTAAGAGGTCAATCTAAGAATTAAGGACTATCGAAAAACAAAAAATTTCATCCGGCCGAGTTTGTCCTTTATGGGTCATGCATTCGGCATGACAAGCCCTAGTTATAATGCCAATGGCGTCACGCATCTGCCAATTGTTCAAAGTGTAACAAAGTACTTTTATTAGCGGTAGGCCACCATGACTCGTGATTAGGATCGATGCAGATGGGGGTGAAGTTTGTCCGATCCGGTCCGAACCAAATCAGAAGGCCACCCACTTCGTCTAAAGGGTAAAAATAAGGTATGAAATTAGAGTTTGCTTCATAATTTCAATCATAAACGAAAAAATACATTTCTAAAATATCAAACATATTTTTTTGACATTTTTAATAAAAAAAATAATATTTTTTACCTAGCTTCTTTAGAACTTGAATCTGATATTACTGGTACAAGAGATCTCCTTTATATATTGAAGGCAAAGGCGGTTAGCCAAGAGAGCCAGGAGAGATTTCGCGTCGCCTGAGGCTACCGAACTTATATTCTCATACACAGTTATAACCAATTACACTTACATTGCCAATTACATATATACTCGATTCATAAACTTTTGTATTATCGATGAACGGGGGTTTACTCTTCAAAGACTGAGAAGAGCAGAGATCGACTTTATCCTACGCACAAAACAAGAAAAAATACTTTGAAGAGAAAAAAGTTTTTTATAGTTCAAAACATTATACATTTACGTGGTAAATGGGAGAGAGATGACCTTCAAAGAAACCAAGTTTGTTAGGCAGGAAACATTTGAGAACGCGTTTCCTGTAGAAGAAGAGTTACTTTTAAAAAATGGTGACAGAAAAAAGAGTGACAATAATGGTCAGGATGCGACGAAAAAACAAATGGTCCCATTTTCAAAATTGGTGAGTCGCTTAGAACGGTGGGATTTATAAAGACTGATAACAATTAACGTTATATTCTCAACCCTATCTAAATACAACTTTCTGAAAGCCTCAAAAGGCTAATGGACATTAATTCAAACCGACAGAAATATCTCTCAGAAGATTTTTCTTTCTTCTAGAAATTACGTCATTTAAAGTTGACCTTGCGATTGAGTGTATAGGTTGAAAGAGTGTACTGTGGGTTTGATAATCTTCCTTATTTTCACGTTATCTTATTTCTTCGAGCAAAAAAATTTAACTGTACTTTTAATTTATTAAATTTATTAAGTTTCGATATGCCACAACAACTGATAAAATATTCCTATTCTTTGGTATAATTGCGTCTATAACAGGAACAGCTTTAAATTTTTTCACATGTTATTTTTGCTCTTCTATAACTGTATTAATCCTTTGATAAAGCCCAAACGGTTCAATGGAAACCTAAGTTCTAAAGCTTTGAAAAGGGGGCGTGTCACTACCTTTTATATTTGTTGTTTTTGGTCAAATGACCGACGATTTTGTCTCTATAGGAAAATATGCAAACTGTTTCAATATCGACAATGATACCTATCAAACCGATGACCAAGGAATGTTTAAAGATGCTTTACTCTTAATCAATATAAAATCGAGTTTTCAAGTATGGGCCACTGTATGGCAGATGTGGTGTATATTTTATAAAGCGTTTTTAAACAAAACAAGGAATTTGTGAACGAAATATGATTGATTTGTATGTAAAACCCGATGGTTCATCAGTTTGTTTAGATACATCTCGGTGTCAAGATATGTTCAGGCTGGTTTTTAAAAGTGTGTTATGATGAAATTCACGGTATAGGAGCCCCTAATAGGGGGTCACAAATTAGACCGGAACACCCGGTCTTGATTTTTCAAAGATAAGAGTGGAATACCCGGTCTTGAACTTACACAAATTAGAGTGGGACACTTTCATATGATTTTGTATGTAAAGTGTTACACTCTAATGTGTTATTAGACATGATCCTAAGACCAGGTGTTCGGAACACCGTCTTCCACTCTAATATATGAAGGTTAAATACCGAGTATTCTTCTCCAATGTATGAACCCCTATACCATCAAAAAATATATGATTTGTAAACCACTGAAAGTAAAAGCAAATGGGAACTTATCCAAGAATTGAAACGATATAATACTGATGATTTACTAAATCAAATGAAACCAACAACTATTTGGTACATATATCTAGGTATTATCACATGGGTCAGTGGCTGGATCCAGACGACTTTTTTGATGTATCAAGCAAACCGACAAATCAAATGCATTCGAATGTCATTTTATCGATCAATATTAAGACAAGATATGGGTTTTCATGATATGAATTCTTCTGGCGAACTGAATAACAGACTAACCGAAGATATAAATCTTATTGCGGCTGGTATTGGAGACAAAATCGGAATTGCAATAAAGGCAAACTGTGGATTCATTGGCGGTCTTGTCGTTGCATTTTATTACGGATGGAAGTTAGCTTTGGTCATTTTGTCAATTGTTCCTATCATGGCCATGGCAGGGTTCGGAATATATAAAGTCACCTCGAAGTATTCACAAATGGAACTAGATGCATATGCAACCGCAGGTGCTATAGCAGAAGAAGTTCTTAGGCAGGGTTTCAAATTGTTACTTTAAACACGAACACACTGATTGGCTGATAGAGTAAAAACAAAATCTAGCTAGCATCAATTGAAAAGTCGTTTAAAGTTCAATCAAAACTGTGATTTCATTTAATGGACAAGAAGAAGAACTTGAACGATATAACGAACAACTGAAAAAATCTAAATCTGTAGGAATTAAAAAATCAACAGCGACTGGGGTGTCAATAGGAATTCTTTTCTGTTTGATATTTTTTCTTTATGCATTTACGTTTTGGTATGGAGCAAAATTGGTCTTGGCAGAAGATTATACCATTGGGCGTGTTATGATTCTGCTATTCAGGTCAGTAGGCAGATATTAAAACCACTTAGTAATACACAGGTATAAGAAATACTAATATATTTGGTTTAGTCTTATGATTGGTTCTATGCAATTATCAGTAGTTGGTCAGACGATGGAGGGATTCGGATCTGCAAGAACTGCTGCCCATGGAGTTTTTAAAATCATTGATACTGAGCCATTGATTGATTCGTTGTCGAAAGAAGGCAAAACACCAAATTCAATAAAAGGAAAAATATCATTTAGCAACGTCAATTTCACTTATCCAGGTAAATAATTTACCGCAGTAAATTCACTTATCTCGTGTCATAACTAGGCCTATTCCCGATGTCGGAACTATTTTTCGAGGACTGGTTGAAAAATCACTTATATACATTTATGAATAGGCATTGCACCACCAGAAATATGAAATCTTGGTATCACGTAACCTCTGTGAAAAATGATTTTTTTGATAATTTTTTTGATTTTTTGAGGAATTTTTCGGAAATAATCGATTTAAAAAATGTTTCAACTACTTTCAAAATTCTGGTATGAATTTTCTAAAAGGTAATTTGGTAGAGCTCAATATCATTTCAGTGCGGACCAAGAGACCCCTCAGAGACTCACGAGACCCTTGTTATGATGCCTGTTCATCACCATACATTTTTGATGTAATTAATGAGGTTGTTAACAGTTTTTCTTTTAAGCTCGACTTGGACAGCGTGTTTTGAAAAATATTAGTTTCGAAGCTGGAGTTGGAAAAACTGTTGCACTCTGTGGTCAGTCTGGTTGTGGGAAATCAACATTAATTCAACTTCTTCAGCGATTTTATGATCCTTCTGATGGTTCTATTGAGATTGATGGATATAATATCAAAGATATTAACATTTCTTATCTAAGACGGTTAATAGGAGTAGTTAGCCAAGAGCCTGTTCTATTCGACACCACCATAAGAGAAAATATTCGCTATGGCCACGAAGAAGTTTCTGATAAAGAAATTGAAGAGGCTTGTCATGCAGCAAATGCCGATTTTGTCTTTAGTCTCCCCGAAAAACTAGAAACTGAAGTCGGTGAAGGCGGCGCTACGCTATCAGGTGGTCAAAAACAACGAATTGCAATTGCAAGAGCCCTTGTCCGCAACCCAAAAATATTATTGCTCGATGAGGCAACATCTGCTCTTGACACTGAATCTGAGTCAATTGTTCAAAAATCTTTGGAAAATGCTCAAAAGGGGAGAACAACTCTTATTATCGCTCATCGTCTCTCGACCATTCGGAACGCTGACGTCATTATCGGTCTCCGAAACGGCGAAGTTGTCGAACAAGGAAATCACGATAGCCTTATGAAAATTGAAAATGGTGTGTATTATAGTCTTTGTAACATGCAAACATTTGGCGATGGCGAAGAACCAGCTACAGAAATAACGAAAATGTCCGACACATTGGAACGGAAGAAGTCTGTGGAAGAACAGCGGCGAAAATCAGCAGAAGCAACAGAACAGCAGCTCGAAGCTGTGAGTTGGCTCGATATTATGAAATTAAATTTACCAGAATGGGGTTACATGAGTCTTGGAAGTCTTGCCAGTGCAATTTTGGGAGCACTACAACCATCATTCGCAATTATTGTAGCCGAAATTCTCTCTGACTATTCCAAATATGCATGTGGTATCATTGGAAATCCTAATCCCAAGAACCCTGATGTTATGTCGAAAAGTGAATGTGCAGAGACTCTTATGTCAAATCTTGTAACCTGGAGTGTTGTCCTAGTAGGAATTGGTGTTGTCCATCTGCTGGGATACATCATAGCATGCTGGTCATTTGGTAAATCGGGAGAGATAATGACAATGCGACTTCGATCTGAAACGTTTAGAAAATATTTGAATTTGGAAATGAGTTATTTTGATGAACCCGAAAATTCAACAGGGGCTCTAACTACACGTTTGGCAACAGATGCATCAAAAGTAAAAGGTGCAACTGGAACTAAAGTCTCAATCACATTGCAAAATGTAACAGCACTCCTGGCGGCATTTATAATTGGGTTTATTTATGAATGGAGATTGACGTTATTGAATCTTGGTCTGGTTCCTGTTCTTATACTGGCTGGTTTTTGTCAAATTATGCTTTTTACTGGAAAATTGGCCGACAGTGAACGAAAAGCATTTGAAGAAGCTGGAAAAAACTCATCGCAAGCAACAGCAAACATTCGTACACTTGCCAGTTTGAACCAAGAACAGCTCTTTTTGAATAATTTTGAATCTATGATAAATATTCCTTTGGCATCATCGCAACGAAAATCTGTTCTTTATGGTTTCGCATATGGTATGGGACACTCCATAGGATTTTTTATCAATTTCATTTCGTTTCATTTTGGTGTTTGGCTCATTCAATCAAAGCGGCTTCCACCAGAGCGATTCAATGATATTTACAGAGTACTTTTGGCAGTCGTTTTTGCGGCATCCCAAGCAGGCCAATCGTCAGGCTTTGCTCCAGACTTTGGCGAAGCAAAAATATCTGCAGCTAAAATTATCAATTTTTTCAGAAGAAAAACAAAAATATCTGATGGTAAACTATCCCCAGATATCAAGGGTTATGTGGACTTCAAAAATGTTATATTTCGGTATCCCACAAGAATTGATGTTCAAGTTTTAAAAAAATTAACTGTTGCATGTGAAAATGGAAAGACTTTGGCGCTTGTTGGCCAATCAGGATGCGGAAAATCAACTCTTATACAACTTGTGGAAAGGTTTTATGATTGTGATGATGGTACTGTTGAAATTGACAATGTACCAGTCAAGGATTTCAAGTTGAAACATTTGAGAAGTCAAATTGGATTTGTTCAACAGGAACCAGTCCTTTTCGATAAGACGATTCGAGGTTCGTAAATATCTCTTGAGTGTTTTTAGACATAATTAAAATTATTTCAGAAAATATTGTTTATGGACTGAGCAAATCAGATCCTCGTCGGTTGAATATTCAAGCGGCATTGGAGGAATCGAACAGTGCCGATTTTGTTCGAAATCTTCCATCTGGTCTAGAGACTCGATGTGGTCGAAAAGGATCACATTTATCTGGTGGACAAAAACAAAGAATTGCATTAGCCAGAACATTAATCCGAAAACCAAAAATTCTTCTTTTGGATGAGGCAACATCTGCGTTGGATACCGAATCCGAAAAGGTACATATCAGTATATTATATCATAGCCTTCAAAACGTTTTTAGATTGTTCAAAATGCACTAGACAAAGCACGGAAGGGTCGTACATGTATTTTAATTGCGCACAGGTTAAGCACAGTTGTAAGCGCTGATCTGATAGCTGTGATAGACAACGGAGTGGTGATCGAATATGGAAGTCATGCTGAGTTGGTTGCAAAGCAGGGTGCCTATTATTCATTGATTCAATCTCAATTATAGTTTCATTTTAAAAACCGCATTAAATCTTCATACCTATATCTGCCCATATAATTTATTTGATGTAACTGACCGGTTCAAACAAGTGAGCCAACCGATCCTCGACGGCCTCCCTTCGGATCAGCTGCTCCTCGTGTTCGGTTCATTCCATCGGCTGGAAATTTTGATCCAATTCTAGCCATCACCTTTTGGCTTAGTCGATTGTTACTGTACTTTAAATGCCTTTATGTTTGTTATTAAAAATGCATATTTCACACAGAATAAACCTCAATTTTGGCATCATCTCCAGTCCATTAGGAACTTCATCAATGAAATTGTGACTAATATCCAGATTTTCAAGATTTTTACACTTCATTATTTCATTTGGAATCCATTGTAGTTGATTTCCAGAAAGCCAAAGTCCTTTCAACTGACTAAGAACACCAATCGCCAGGGATATATCTTCAATAACATTATGCTGGGCGTGCAGGTACTAAATACATTATTGAGAACGTATTTTAAAGTCTGTACGGTCAAATGTAACGCCCTCTCTGTTCAAACCAAATTTTTGGTATTTTAGATCATTGATCGAGATCTTACCAAGGACAGAATGATACAACCGGTTCTGTTCTGAAATGTGGGCTTTGAATTCAGAGGGGAGTGAAAATTGGCTTTGAACTGTATAATTTATGGATCACAGGCTCCTTCAAAATATTCACATAGACTGTTGTGACATAAACTATATCACATAATCCCTGACCGGCAGGGGTCGGCGGTCCGTGAAATCCAAAAAAACATTGAATCTCCCTCAATGTTAAATGTTCCACTCTAATGTGTGCAAATTCAAGAACAGGTCTTTCACTCTAATGTGTGCAAATTCAAGAACAGGTGTTCCACTCTAATGTGTGACCTATAGTCTATATATAGGTCTATGTATAGGCTATAGACAAAATATTTTGTGTCCCCACAATTATGAGGTTAACACATGTTCAAATGTGTCAACCTTTGTATTCAAGGATGCATATCAGTTGTTAGGACTGATATATAATCACCCTTCGCTTAGGAGAAAGAGCCTCCTAGAGAGGCTCTGGACTTTCTCTCCTTCTTCTCCGGAAGAGGGGGAGGAATCATATCCCTTGACAGAGATTTGAGTATCGGACAGAGGTTATAATGGCTGGATAGTTTTGGTAAATGTGCAGTGTACCAAACTGTTCAAACCATGTAAGCTGCCTTATTTAAAACGACCGATTGCTGGAAAAGATTAAGATCTTGAAAGCTCAAAAATGATTCCAGAATGGTTCTGCTGGTTCTGATCCACACCGTGG
>SCLD01133832.1:0-92588 GCA_004367895.1 Oikopleura longicauda
TAACTCTTTTTTCAGTGACAGGGACAATCTATCTTCTAGGCACTCGTAGTAAATAATTTGAATTTCTTGAACTTTTGATCGAAGACTTCTGATTTTAAAGACTTAATCTTGGACTTGACAAAAATTTTAATTTTTGAAAAGTGAAAAATGTTTTAAGTCGGAGAATAAAATAAATTGGAGAGATAAACACTTTTTTTAATTCTGTGAGATAAGAGAATAAATAAAATTCTGAGAAAATATTATTCCAGAGCGTCAAGGTAAAAATCTAGGAATCGAATTGTGGAGTGATGCAGATGTATGTTAGCAAAAAATATTGATGACAATTTGTTGATATTGTTGACAGATTTTATTGTTTTTGTCACAGATGTCCACCATGAATCAGAGTCTATAATTTTACATGATTTTTTTTAAAAACTAGTCCAAAAATCAGTTGTGCGTGAACTTGTCACCAGCACCAGAAACGTGACGCCAAAATTGAGTTGTCGACATCATTGTTACCGAATTTATGTTGAAAGTTTCTTGAAAGAGGGATGAGCTAGTATAAGACTCGTTTTGATTGACCTTCCGTTTGTCATAGATCTTAAGTGTTCTACCGTGTCAAAATTAGAGTTGTACGGAATGAATTCTTTCCAGTACGGAAGATATAACAATGATGTCGTGTGGGGTATTTCTCCTGGTGATTAGCACAAGTAAAACTGATTTAGATTAATTTTAAACCTCAGACTAACCAACTAACAAACTTCGAAATCTGACTTTTAGATTTAGAGAAATAAATAACAACAACAACAAAAATAGAAAACAGAATTTAAAAATGCGCTGGTGGTGTATAACACCCTTATTTGCATTGATTGCAGCCGAAGCACAATCGACTTCAAGTTTAGGTTTGTCGATGTTTTGGGCTATTCTTAGTCATTTACGAATGAAAATTATGGCCCGAGATCAAATACGTTTTGAACGATATTCTTCAGAAACGCCGGAAAATGCATTGGAATTTATACATCTCGATTATGTGTCGAACCATAAATCAAAGCAAAACAAACTTAGGCCAAGTTCAACACTCAGACCAAGTCTTTCTCCGATCAATCTTATTTTAATCTTGTTAACTTTGCAGCCGCCGAAATCGTCAGATTGAATTTGTCCGGCTTGACCGGTTCATAGAATAGCTTGACCGCGTTCATAGAATTTAACCGAATTAATTTGGTGAGTGACCGACTTTAGACCATTCTTTATCATGTTAAATGAACTTAGAATAAGACAGTTAATAATAAGACAAGATCGGACCGAAGATAAAGTTATTCGCACTAGACGTCAAAATAAGAAAAGGTTTGTTTTAATGGTTTTGATTTAAGCCCAAGCCGACCTAAGTCCAAAAGTCCAAATCATCCGTTTCCATTTGATGGAATCAAGTCCACTTTTATCACGGTCAAGTTCAATTCAGACTCTGAATTTCAGAGTGTGAATTCAGACTAAATCTGTGTCAAGGGAACATTCAAATCCACCTTGACCTTTACTCTTGAACCAAGCTCAATTCTTAAATGACCTCGAATGACCTCAGACTGATGGTCTTGGAATCATAGTCTTCAAAACAGAAATAATAAATGTGAAGAGTTCGAGCGCCTCGCAACCTCTTATCAGGCTTAGCGCTGAACATGACCTTGAATGACCTCTCAAGAAAATTTTCAGTTATAATAGAATTTATCTTCAACATGTCCGGAAACTGCAACGCGAAATGCAAAACTTGAAAGATTGGAGAAACAAGCAGTCGGATGTTTCCACCGATACTCTTGCCGATTACGAAACAAAGTTTAAAAATCTAGAAGATAGAATAGCCAAACAGGAATGTTCTTTTCATACTCATCTCTAAAATAGTGATCTTCAAATTTGCCCTCCCGAGAATCGTGGATGTTAAAACTTTGACGCTTCAAATTATTTCACTAACCGTTCGGTAAAAATTTTCATTAACGAGTGAAGTTGAATAAGAACACATAGGGCGATTTGATCACACGTTTGGTTTATGGATATAAAGGCAGAAGCAGACGACCAAGGTAAAATGAAGGCTGAATTAGCCCGGCTAGTAACGTACCGTGTGTCTTCGCGATGGTCATCGTCTCTTTACTGCGGCAGTTTTACTGCGTCACGCCGAAAATTGATTTTTGGAATTTCGCCGGGAATTTACCCACCAAAATAAACCACTGGTTAACCACTAGATTCAAGTTGATCATAAAGAGTTAAAAGATTTTGAAAATTACTTCCTAAGCTCAAAAGAACCGCGAAATGATCAAAGTTGCTAATTAAAATTGTTGATCAAACAAGCTCTAATTCACACGATTATGGAGATGATCTAAATTATTACTAATCCTGAATTATTTCAGGCGACGAAGAGTTAATCATGCTCAAATGCCGCTTGTCAGAGGTCGGCGTTCCGTTGAAAATGAACCAGGCATGGAAACATAAAATATTTTAATTAATATTTTGTCCCCCATCCTTCAACATTGACAAACTATAATCGCGTTACTCTGGACAGGGCTCCATGGGACGGGACGTTTCGTTCTGAAATGGTCCTCGTGCTAGCTCGTCCTTTGGACGACTGGGGACTAGAACGAGCAGTTTTGAGGACTGGTCGTTGAAATCCTTGAGGACGAGGACGAGAGAATTAAGGGCGTCCTAGGAAGGCCTAACTCTAATTTCAAAAATATTTGTCTTTCCTTGACCAAGAGGACACCGTCGCTAGAATTGATCGATTAGAAGATATGTTTCATTTGGTCATTCAGAAGAAAGATTCGGAAATTCAAGAGTTTAAGAAAACCGTAACCGAAATGAAACTGAAAATTGCCGATTTAGAATTTTCATTGGAAAATGCAAATGACAGATTCGAAGGTGTTCAAATGGGTGAGTTGATATATTTGTCAGAATTATAAGATTTGGCGGACATTTTAAATTTGCAGAAAATTTTTACTCGTCAAAAGTTCATAACACAATTTCTAGAAACAACACGTCTCTTGGAAACCGAAATGATCATGAATGAAACCGTTGCTGATTTAGAAGCCCGCCTCTACGAAGCGGAAGTCAAGGTGAAAGTTGGTGGACATTCCATTTCATCAAGCTCAAGCTCAGACTATGATGATGGTGCTGTTGTTGTCCCTCCTGTTGGGACACCAAAACTAACACCAGACTATCCATCTTCATCCTCGTCAAGTTCAACCATAGGGAAATCATCACCTGAGCATCAAGAACTTGTGAGTAAACTACGCGATTTAGAGCTGGTGAGCACAGATTTAAAATCAATTGATCAAATGAGTTTCATTTTCATAGAAACTCAATTAGAACCAATTTTTACCAACAGGTTTTGGGTCGGGTGTACAATGAACTACTTCAATGTACTAGGTTTGGGATGGTACAAAAAATCCTGATTAAAAATTGAAGTTTAATTCTTACTTCCGGTCGGTCACTTCCGGTTAAGATCTAACATATTGTGCGCCAGTGTGTTTGATTAAGTATTAATGAGTTTATTTCAAGGAAGCTGAAATCCAATTTCTTTATGATAAAATAGCTCAAATGGAAAATGATATGAATGTTACAACTGCGACTGTTTCCGAACATGCTGAGACTGCAAAAGTTCTTGCTGAACAAGCATTTACCAAGTAAGTCCAAAACTGTGTATATTATATTAATTATAATTTGATAATATCATATAATTTATACCCGTTATATCATAATCCATATATTATTGTATATGATATATAATAAGATTGGAAACATTGCAAGGTCAAGTCGTTTACAATACTGAACTGAATCAAATGAGTGCTACCAACAAAGAAGAACTTCATAAAGTTTCCAATAAGCTTCAACAACACTCATTGCAGGTGAGTCACATTCTAACATTAAAAGATTTATTTATTTTTTGGTGGTACTCGTAAGACGTTTGCTAGAAAACGTTTTTGACGACTAAGGCCATCTGAAATATAAATCACCTAACTTAGTGGAGTAACGTCCTTTTTAAACTTTATATCAGTCATACTAGTCCATTTGATAATCAGTTTCTGAAAAGGAAATTTAGTTGCCAAATGAGCTTTATGACGATCTATATAATATATTTAAAAGCAATTATTTACATCACGCTCAACCGAGCATTTCCCAAATTCACCGGAATAACTGAATGTTAACCGGAAGTTAATCGGAATTCGTATGATCGATTGAGCGTGAATAGATCAGGTATATGTTGAGAATGAAATGATAGTTTTTATACCTTGGGCTATATTGATTCCCATAAGGATTTTTTTAACTTTATTGATATTATTTTTAACTTAACATTTTTCTTATAGATGAGTAAACTTTGGAAAATGCGCAAAGACATACTGAGCAAGTTAAATGAATTTCAAATATATAATTCGCTTTTGAACAATGTTAACCACTTGCCTTAATTTGGTTAACCCCGGTCAAATAAATAACCGGACATTGGTTAACCGTCGGTTTTTGATACGTCGTCAGATGGCGACAGAGGTGGCCAAATGAACACCAGATGACGGTAAAAATCGACGAGAATCGCTTAATTTTGTCATTTTCATCAGATATATACATATACACATACGCCTGCATGATATCACGCTGGTTCGAACATTTGTGATGTTCGATGTCATGCCACCATGTCATAAGATGTCATCAAATGTCACCCTTGCATCAGTCGCACGATAATTTCATATACCTTAATTTACATCACTTATTCATTCTACTACAAGTCTCAGATTGAGGCATATGATGAATTTCGCCTTTTGCTTAATTTGAAATTCTGCTGAAAGAGTTCGGTCCTATTGAAGAAATTAAGCAAAATGAGAAATGGTTTTGACCCGACCACTCCAGGCGCCGAACACTCAAAGCTCGATCCAGCTACTTTCGTTAAGAAGGCTGATATTGAGCCTGCCTTAAAGGTAGTTTGTAGACGAGTACCTTAAATTGAGTCGAAAGAACATCTAATCGCAAGATAATATCATTTTAGCTTTTAAATGAAACTGTATCAGAATCTTTGGCAGTGGTGGATGATGTAAGAGATTTCCATCACTCACAAATTACAAATCTTGATGCAAAAGTTGACGAGAATGAGGAAAGTTTCTTGATTATGAAGTAAATAATGGGAATAAAGGGAATAAATATCAGGACTTGCTCACATAAGAGAGAAAGAGGAGGACAACTCTCCGAATATACAATATAAAGGGCGCAATTCAGCTCATCCTGATATTAATTAACTTTATAGTCATTAAATACTTAATAAGTATAATACATGTGATTACTGATGTGTCTTTCCGTACATAGGTAGTAGAAATATGTTCATCAGTAAAACTACTGTAGAAGTGAGGATGAGGACAGTTCGAGACTCACTATAGTCTATAGAATCTTCAGTAATCTAGAAGCCTAAAAAGGATAGTCTTTTATACATAAACTCAACATTGGACAACGCTGTTGGAAAACTTGATGACCTCGGCGTCCATATGAATGGATTCGCACAAGCACTAGAAAGATTCAGGAAAGATTTTCGCTCAATTCTACGTTCTAGTGTCTGAAGCAAGTGTTCACGGGTAATAGTTTCGGGCTGGGATAAGGTCGTTCAGAAACAGCTGAGCCATGGTCGAAAGCTTGGCTGATATGTAGGTATAATTCCCGGGGGAAAGCACTTCTTAGAATGCGTTCAAATTATATTTTGCATTTTTTTTCTAGGTAGGTCGACTTTGCTTATTTATTTGTTGTGTTTCACTAGAGTTTTAAAAACAGAGGTATGCATAATTTTGTGTGCGAACTGGTCACTTGTATGTACCAACTTGGTAAGTCAAGCTGAAGATTAAATCGATCTGATATAGTTTAAATGATTTTAATTTGTGATCGAGAACAGGATTAACTCAATTTGAATAGACATTAATGAAATTAGCATGTATCAATCACTTAGGTAGTCAATGCTCATTAGCAATTAAAAAATAAGATTAAAAAAGCTCGACAGAATATAAATTCTCATTTAGATATTGTCATTTAAATAGTAGTACTTGAACGCTCCACGGAGTTGTAAGACCATGGTCACACAGTTGCGCTGCTTCTTGGCACGGGCGTGCCAAAAGGCTCTAAATCGTCGATATCAACCACTAGATGGTCATATCCGTTTCTGCCCTACGTAACCGGAAGTGGTCGATATTGACGAATTAAGCAAGCAGACTTCACATTAAATACTAAATAGGTAATGTGGATCAACCTTCGACCATTTTTTGACTCGAGTTATGACCGGAAATGAACCGGAGGCGCTCTTTGAAAACGAAAATAAGCATATAAAGGTTTTTAAACGTACGGTTTTTTAATTATAATGCCATTATTATTACCAAGTATAACGGAATAAAATGTAATATTGTGCTCACAAAGAGAAGAACGACTCTACGAATATATTATATATAATATAGAGGGCGCCATTTCAAAGAATTATGATATTTTATCCCGTTATACTTTATAAAAAAGACTTGAAACCAATTGCAAAAAATCTTAAAAGTGATTTGTATCACAAGCTGGAAGGCGAAATGAATATCTTCAAAGTAAATGCAACAGCAAACATGGCTTCTTTTGATAGAACTGTAGATCTTTCAATCGATTTGCTTGACAGAATGGTAAGATTCGTTTGTACAGTTTGACTTTGATCCCTTATCGGTAACATTTTGGGACTCTGGCCGAGCGTGTTTCCGCCAAACACCGTGGGTGATATTTGCCAACAAAGGTCCAGCTAATGATTATTCAACCCGGTTAAACCATCTCAAGTTGAGATTCTCAACTGAAACGATTTTTCAAAAACTAACATTTCAAAACGTCTGATAAGCTGCCAAAATAGTTTTGTATTGAAATATTTATTTAAAAAGGGTCAATTCAATGAAGATATTGTAAACCGAGTGTCCCGTCTTGAAGAAACTGCGTATTACAGTGATGATAACGACGCGTCTTCCGATTATGCAGAATCCTTTTTTGGTGATGAATATGAATCAGAGGCATCAGATAGCGACCTTGAAGAAATCGAAGATTATGAAGAAACAAATGATCTTCCACTGGTGGCAGAGTGATTAAAAAGAACGCTATGTCTTGTTGTATAAAATAACCCACCGAATAACATATTATTCCCTTGTATGTTTTGCTGTGCAAATCAATAATCGCAAATTAAGGCCAATTAATAAGGACCCTGCCCTTAAAAAGCTTCAATTTTGAGGTCGATCCTCAAAACTCAATTTCTGACTCTATCTTCAACCGAAGTCTACCCTTGGTGAACCGTGGTTGAGTTCTTTCGCGGTTATTCTCAGCATCGAAATTTTCGAATTTCAAAGAATTTTCCAGTGCGTGTGATTATTCTTTTTGAGAAAACCGAATCCCAATTGTCTTGAGTGCTCTCTTAAACAATAAATTATTTTCAAAACGGGTTTCTGAATATTTCAAAGGTAAGATTTTGATTCGGTATTATACGGTATAATTTATACCGCAGTATAACGTGATACCAAAATACAGTTTTTTCAAATATCATGTTAATCAGGACTGTAAATACGGGTATACGGGTGGTCTTAATCTTAGGGCAAACAGCTTGCAAACATGAATTTATTCACGTGTCGGCTTATGCAAGAAACTCAAAATTAAGGGCATTTTCGAGCTCTTTGTGAAACTCTGATTTTTATCTTCAAAATTCTGATCACAGGACAAATCAGAAACTTAGGGCGTTTTCGAATTATCCGATTTCCTTTGAAATGATAAAAGAAAGAATTTTACAACACAATTTGTGTTTCAGGCGCTGAAGAAATGAGTGAAATCGATATGCCGAGTAAGATCGGCAGTAGTGCAGGCTCCACCGAACAGCTGTTCGCACCTGATCGTACTGTTCGCACTGTTCGACGAATCAATAATACAAACACGTTTGTTCGCAGTTCGGTGGACCCTGCAGTGGTGAAAGAATTAACTCATGATGGGCGTCAAACTCGTGTAGGATATAGTCTGACAGTGACAGACTGACACTGTCATGAGAATAATTAATGTTAAACCAAGTGGTGTATTTGACTTCAATCTCATATGTATTCTGTCTCGTTCGCACATTATTCCATTGAGATTATACTCGCATGACGTAAAATGATCAAAATTGATATGGAAATTCCATCCATAAAATTCTAGTATTTACATTCTAAGTCGCTAAGAAATTGCTGAACCCACCGCTGATCTGACCGCTGTCCGATTCATAAATTAATATGCATCATACATTGGCGACGTCCTCTAAGTACGAAATCGGCCGATGATGAAATTTTTTTCCCCTAAGAAAGTGACCTGATGTACACGAGTGGACCATTTTGTTTTAGTAGAATTTCACACCACCAACACCTATTTTTAATGTACACAATCGAGAAGATGCGGATTTTATCTGACCCAACAATTTGGTCCACCCCTGTATTCTAAGTACGAAAGCTGCAAATGTTGGAATTTGGTGAAGTAATGTTTTCGGGCGAAAGCAGTCGATGAAAATTGAGTTGATTTGACGCATGCGAAATGAGACATGTCACGTGACCCTTATCCCAAACAAATCGGATGATTTATTCAAAAATCGGTCACTTTGACCTAACTTTTTTCTGCTATCGATTGTACCCATCAAAGTAGAATGGAGGAAGTAACGCTGGTTTATATCATTGGTATAATATCAAAGTAATTTCGATTGCAGTAATACTTTATCGTTTCTTGAGTTGAAATGAAAATATGGCCAGGTCAAATAGTCATCAGTAATACTGATTCAGTATTATCTGAGACTTATCTGAGTGAACCAAAAATGAACTTCAAATGGTTCGTTCTTTTTAGTTTTTGCTCCAATCGGACCACTCAGTCTGGCACTCAGAGTCACTGTGAGTCAGTCATTTGCCGGTTCCAATTCTAATTCCTGGTCGCACGCCTTTCGGGTATCCCCGAACGGGTCCAATTTGGATCGATTTGCCAGACCGGACTTGATAATCTGTTAAAAAAATAATTCTCCAAAATCGTAGTAATAAATGATGAGATTATCTTCTGATGACTCATGGCAGATAATCACTCCAAATAATTTTGACCAATCATGATTCACCATTTTGGTGGGAATTTAGAAATCCGCCAATCAGGATCTTTGTTTTGTTGCTACAGCGCGCACTTCAAATTGCGGAAAGCCAAAATTGAAATAAATTGAAAAGCGCCAGAGGAGACTTTTTTAATCGTTGAAACGTCACACAGGATGATCAGACCACGTCGACAATCCTGAAAACAAACAAATGCAAAGTGAAAATACAGTCAAGGCTGCACAAATTGATTTTTGAGGAATAACCAGCGGTAAATACGAAAAAGAACCACTTGGTGAGATCAGATATAAGTACAATTTTTCCACTCTGGACGATTTTCGACTTTGAAGTGGGGAAAGAAGGCAATGCATGATCATTTTTACGCCAAATTAACTGTTAGTGAGGTTTAAATTCGGATGCATTTGACCAATGTTGCTCTTGGGCTTCCCGGACAACGATTGAGTCCTGTTCTTGGACTTCCAGACGAACGGAATGTCCGGACTTCAAACACTTGAGAATTTAATAATTAACTTCTAGATTGTCTTGTAGAATAGTTCATAATGCTGATAGTGGCACGTCAAGCGGTCTGTGTTACAAATATTTTGAATGGTTCATTCTCATTTCCATGACATTACCTTTCGTCACTGTTCATTTCCCGGATTCGAAACACGGGACGGAGTATCACCCATGTAAGGTTACTTTTATTGGTACATTTTTGAAGGTTTCGATTTTGTCCTGAGATAACTTCTCAAGAAGGAAAGTTCTGAGAGGCCAAAGTCAGAATAATATCAGATCGAACCACTTTTTTTAAATGTGTGATGCGAAATCTTTTGTGACTCTCCCTATTGAAATACTTCAGAGAGGAACCGTGCTACTTAATGTACTAACTGTAAAGATAACCGGGATTAACCGCACTGTTACTACACCGGTACAAGTTGTACCGTATAACCATAGAGAACTTTCTGTTGGCATTCGAATAGTCCAAAATTTAGACTCTTAGTCTTTTTATGGTTTTATATATACCAAATGATCCGACAGGGTTAACGAGTACTTAGGTTGTACCAAAAATCAAGTTCAAGATCACGTGTTGGCCATTCGTGCCGGATCCTTCGGTAATAACCACGTGATCACCAGGAGATTAAATCCAATGGGTCCAAAGCACGAAGTCAGAGAAGTGAGAACCACAACATTTTTTCTTTTGCAACACTATTAAAAATAGAAAAATTATTAATTATCAGTTGATTTCAAGATGTGCGAAGTAAGTTTCAACGTGATTTTTGAGATTTTTGAATTGAGAATTTAACTCCCGTAGGTACGAAAAAAAAAATGAAAGGCACATAAGTAAAACCGTTCATTGAATGAACGGTTTTCAAAACGACCATTTCTCAAGTTCAACGATATTGATTTGGAATTTTGAATGTAGGGCCGGACTCATGGTCCCTCATTGGTTTTTTCCGCTAGCTGATAGACCCCCATTTGAGTACCTTCTCCCTATAATCGCTCCTGATTGGCTGAGACTCAAAATCATCCATTCTGCTTATAAATGGCCCTAAATCACGTAGTAAACTAATTTGAATCACATTTAAATATACAGTTACTTATTCTGAATTATGTTAGGCCAAAATTAAGAGAAAAATATTGATGCAGGGCTTCTTTTGCGTGAAATTTGAAATTTTTTATTGACTGAAAATCAAGATGTAGACAAAATAATCCGAAAACAGAGGCAATTCATACCAGACATAGTTCTAATGAGGCAAGGTGGTCAAAATGAAGTCTTACCCTGAAATTGAACCACTGCCTATGACTCATAGTCTTTAAATATCTCAAAACATCAATTTGAACCTTTAAATTGCATTTAACTCAAAAATTGCATTTCAGCCGAGCAAATAAATTACACCATCGTATTCAGCAAGTTTGATTTGCATATAATTCATTAATATAAGAACTTCATGTAAGTTTAAACTCGTTTAATTCAAAGTTTTTCTCTTTTTGGCCTTGACCGCCCTCTAGTTTTTGATTAATTAAACCCTGATAAGGAATTCGGATCATTAAAATATTGATATGAGGAGAACGCTGATAAAATTTCACACTCTACGTTCAATTCTCATGAGGTTCCTTTTTTAGTAACTGTACTTTCTGAGCCTTTCAAAACCAAACCGTTCATTGAATGAACGGTTTACCTACGGGAGTTAAAAGAATTTTATATCCTACTAGAAGTAGCTACTTGGTAAAGTGCGAATCTTAAAATCTTATGTCAACTTTGTGCATCCGGGAGGACGACTTTATCTCCAGGCTTGATTATATTAATCGATTAAACGAAGGTATGGGTAAGGGTCGATCTCATGTCAAGGATACCAATCTTTAACCATATGGGCCATATACGGTATATGAGGTCCAGGATAAAATTCGACTAACATTACTGAAGATGGTATATTTTGATGTAAACCCGTGAAAACTATAAATCAGGATTGTTGGGTTAAAGCCTAGGATGATTAGATTTCTACTTTTCTTCAGAATGTCGGATTTTATTTGCCGCCTTACTCGGAACGCGACAATTTTGCTCGGACATAGTTTCTGACATTGCTTTTGTTTCCTGGTCGGCTGGTCCTTTATCCGCCCTCGTCATTACATTTTGTATTACCATTTTTTGATGGCCGAAAGCCAAAGTAAAGCCATATTTTGGAACTGACACGTGAGCTCAAAAATGTATATTACACAATGAAAGGTGTAACGCGATCCCCGGTGTCTTTGATGCGAAATCTACTATTGAAGATTGGGATATTTCCAGAATTCTACATTAAGAAGTTCTATATCTAGAGAACGTTTCTCAGATCAAGCTTCAATAACGTGGTTCAAAGCTGAGGACATCATGTATTACAGTTATAGCGAATTTTATTACCTGAGACTTGAACAGAATCGAGAATTATAATCGGACTCCAAGTAAAACCGTCCAACGGTCGGTGTCATCCTGGGCTTCGATCCAATACTTCATTCAGGTCATTAAGTTGACTGGGCGTGTCATATTTTGAAGATTTTTGAAGTATTAGCGGACATAGGCTCTAATACCCTTCATGCTGGGTGGCATGAGTAATCTAGAAATCAAGTGACCTGAATTAATAATCAATAATGTCGGTATGATATGTCGGATTCTCAGTTTTCATAAGTTCGTTTGAACGTCTTGGAATGGACGATGTTCAGATCCATTCATGATCGACCGACCAGATCGGATCCAAATTCAATGCCCGATTAAATCCAAACTCGGGCCATGCCGCCACGACATAATTTCCGATTGTCCGGTATTAATGGGGAAAATTGGAAACGGCGGCTTCACGCGGCAAAGTTGAAATGATCAAATAAAGTCTGAAAGTGAAAAATTAAATAGAGGACGATCGGATTTGACTTGGGAACAATCGGAAATCAAACGCCTTTGATAGATTATAAATGAAAACCGTATTTGAGCGGTCAGTTAAGGTCATCAAAAGGTCATTTAAATTGTCCGGAAAGTACAATGCCGGACATCAGTAAAACTCAATTTTTAGTGTCGTCCATTAGCGTACAGAGTCGGTACCGGCCTTTTCAAAAGTAAAACAAAGTGCTTCATTAACTCCCCGTGACGTTAAGTGGACATTGAGTACCCCCAGTAATTTACAAGTGGCCGGAAAACTCCCTTGAACTAAATTTAAAAATTTAGTTTCAAGATGAACCTTTGTAGGTTAGTGAGTGCAACGAAATCAACATTTTCTGATTTTTTCACCTGAAAAATTGACTCACCGCAGAAATATTGCAGCCCTATTGATAAAATTGGCGAGAACTTCAAAACCACAAGTATCGATCTAGAACATGACTTAAGTCTCGGCTGGAGATTGAATGCACCCTGCCTATAGTTGTTAATGTGGATGAACTGTTGGGTCCCTGCTGTGGAGCAGATGACAAATAACAAGTTTCACACCAGTCCCAACGGGAATCATGATATTTATGTGCATGTCTTAAAAATGCAAATTCTCCCTTCCGTTTTTCATTGATCTTTATTTTTACCGCTCATCAAGTTGAATTCAGTAGACGTTTGACTGCGTTTACAGATATCCAGCTAAATTCAGACAAACCGAGTAATATACGGGTAGAGCTATTCATAGTGCAGCATTAAGTTTTAATATAACTGTTTTTCGCTCAAAATATGCGTTTTTGAACGACAATCAGCGGAAAATTCGTTTTTATGCCCTTCAATAAAACGGGGATTTTGACATCACGAGCTTCTGGACTTACTATGGATTTATTTGACCGTAAAATAGGAAAAATGGACTTGTTGCCAGAAAATCTAATCGCCATTGTACTGTGTGAAGTTCCCCTTTGATCAATTATCTTCAAAACTATCCCATAAATCTTTAGAATTTTATTTTCACAGAATTATTTTCTGAGTTTACGCTGAAACGCTTTGACCTTATACTTTGTAAAATAGATTATTTCAGATTAAATTTGGTACGAATTCAATGTCGATGCGTCAATCAAAATCGTAAGTACAAAGAAAACCGACATTTTATCGGACTTTTAAAACTTTTTTGCCTTTTTACTTTCAAAAGTCAGGTCTAAGCCATGTTTGGAACCTCCCGATTCGGGAGTCCCGAATATTGATTTTAAGTTTTATCATGGCCGTCATTGAATATGCTCCAATTTTGAGACTCGCGAGTCGCGATCACCACCCTAAAGCGCCCCCACCTAGTAGAATAGGAATATTTATAATCTCCGTCATCAAGTTTTGGTCGTCGATTATTCGAATCAATTGAATTTTAATTTGAAATTTTTTGACACGAGAAAATACCATTTTCTAAATGGCACAATTTGAGAATTTACAAAATAATGAACGAAGACCCTTTGGAAAAGAACTCATAAAAATTTATCAGTAAGTCTAAGCCCTAATTTTATAATAAAATCGTTATTTATGAAAACCCCAAAACTTAAGTTATACTATCAGTAATATGACTCATACTGATGTAAAATGCCTACTATGTTCGAGGCAGTGATGGTTAGCAGTATTAATAATCCTGTATTATGCCGGTCAGATTATGTATTCATTGTAAAGTAATGACAAAGTTAGTGTTCATAATTACGATGTCAGATTTATGAAAATGGTTCGGTCCAGCTAAAATGGTTTGGAAACGTAACATTTTCAAATATTATTTCAAATACTAAGAACAAATTGCTTTTTTCACAATTCGAGAAAATCGAAACAGACCCATCTGGCAAAAGGTTAGAATGAAATATAGAGATCGCGGCTCAAGGACTGCGGCTGAATTCGCAAAGATCTTGGGAATGACGCAATTTATGAATCTTCGTCTAACAGAATGAATCAAACCGGTTGGTTCATTCATTTTAAGATTTTAAATGATTTGGTGACCAAATTTTGGTCTTTGTCATTTAATGTAAAAATTGAAATTTTCGAGTTTTTTTAATTTTTACGCTTTCATCTAAGAAAAACCAAATGACACCTTCGAAATTATACGGGTCTTGAAAATATTTTTGAGCACCAACTGAGCCCTTTTGGCCATTTTAGTTACGTTACCGTCGAAACTCAGCAACTTAATATCATATCGGTTTTAATTTGATTATTCGAAATGGGACGCAAAAGTGTTCGTGTTCGGACAAATCAAAATACGTTCGATCAAGCATTTTTCTTAGAACCGGTTAGACACCTCCAACCGAGTCTGATCGACTAAAACTGTTGGAACATCAATTTTAATTTGAATTTAAAAAAAATTAAAAGTATAAATTCGGGCGCGAATTCAAAAACGCGATTTACGAGGGTTTAACAGTCATATCTGTTTATTTTATGGATTGTCGCACACTCAAATAACACACTGACCGAGATATCAGTCGTTGTATTCTGATTCAACCACTTAAACAGTACACAAGACTATATTAGAATATCAAAAGTGGTTCGATCTGTTCTAAAAGCTTCAAAAGTGCGCAATGTTCTCCACCAATCAGAAGCGCTCTATAGAGCCATCGTCTTGGTAGGATAGTAAAGCAAACCCACGTTCCATCTTTCGCCTTTGGGAAATTCATATTTCGCTTCGATAACCCAGACTAGCCCATCGTAGATCAACTTTCCAAATTTTTTCTTTTTTATTTAACCACTCTGCCGGTTACCCAGCAAAGGGATCAGTCGACAACGAGTTAACCGAGCGAGTAAATCGAATCCCATCCACTGGTTGGTACAAACCATCCGGTTGAATTTCGCAAATTAAAAAACTGTGGAAATGAATTAAGAGATTTTTGTGTCTAAGAAGAGTAGTTTTAGAACTAACCACTGGTAAGATTAACAATTTGAACTTTGAAAGGCTTTAATGACCTTGAAATAACCCTTAAGTGGACCATTGGAACAATATCATTCACATTTTTTGGGTTGGTATTGCAAAAATGGTTTGGTATTCTACCACACTTATTACCGCACGACCAATTCTCAGAATAATCAGAACGAACCAAACCGTGATGCCATTTTGACGCCACCCATTGAGTCGGGATTGCTTCACTCAGCTGTTAGAGCCACACAATAATCTGATTGCAGAGATACAGTAACAACAATTACAGTTAATTAACACCATCACATTGCCAGATATTCATAATTTGAACCTAGGCGGTCAAGTCATAATTAGGTTTGAATTTTAATTGTGAAATATCACCAGGGTCAAAGTGAACATAAGCTTTAACGTCATTTGCTGCTTGCTGGATTTTCAATACTTTGAAGCTCATTACCTGGTATTATATCGATAATTCTTATGAGGGCCTCAATCAATATCATTGCGAGAAAAAACGTTAGGAAGTGTACTGATAGTGATAGTACCTCAACTGAACCAATAGCCTTTCTAATCTAGATATTAGTGGCTAAAATTTAATTTGAGCTAAAATTGAGATTTTTAGCTTGAAAAGCTTCTCAGGCCATCAGTATTTAAACGGTCTATTGGATAAATGTGGTCAACTTGAACTTTTTTGCTAGCAATTGATTTTTCGAAAGAAGCCCTACCCTTAAAAATCATATCTGAAGAGATGTGACCAAAATTGAGACTTTGAAATGAACTTGGCCCCTCATAGTCTTCTGCCTACTATACTACCCCGCGAATAGTTTCCCGTTAGCCCCCATCCAGACAGACCCGAGAGATTTAACCTTCTATTGGTACGGTACGAGTCGCTACGGTACGACAACGCCGGAGTATAACATATTTAGAGAAAGAGCCCGCGCCAAGTTTTGCGGGCTAACGTGCCTAGAAGGTATTTTACGACAGAGCACAGCCCCCATCGTAGTTTCAAATGAGCGATTTTTAGCGTGGGCAAAGTAAAAAAATTGGAATGATTTTCTAGATTTGATTAAAAAAAATAAACTTGAAAGTTTTTAAAATGGAAATTACCAGAAAGAGAAATGTCTTTGAAACTAAGAAGTAAAACTATTGACAGACTAACTAAAAATGTTACGAACCTAACGTAAGAAAAATCTAATGTTACGAACCTTATTTTATATAACTGTCCCGAACTGGTATATTGTCTGATAGAAAAGTCAATGATTCTACAACTTTACCCGAACTGAGGCACAATCCTTATATTCATTTATAGGTGCGGTGGCGGAGGAGGCTCGTTAAATAAAATGTCGGACGGGCAAAATGGTGGACGCTCCAAACGAAGTGGTCCAGGCAAGAAACCGAACCCACAATCATATATTCCGACCCAAAAAGATGTCGACAAGTTTTTTGGACAGAGTAGTAGAAGAAGACCACCAAAGGTAAATTTATTTCGATTAAGTTTTATGGTTTTCAATCATTGGCTTTTAGCGTAAAGCAACAGACCAACCAGGGACATCCCAACCGACTGGACGCGCCCCAGTTGGAGATCCATCCGAGCCGAAAATCGCCCGAATTTGTCCCTTGCCAGAATTGACCTGGGCAAATAGAAAAGACGTTTGGGAATCGATGATAAAACGGGAACGAAAACATAGAATTGATATGACTATCTTGGATAGACATAAAGAGATCTCCCCTAGAATGAGATCAGTCCTAATCGACTGGCTTATCGAAGTTTCTGAAGTCTACCGCCTACACAGGTAATGGAATATTAAATAAATCATATTTAGACTATATGATATAGGCTATATGATGTAGTCATAAAAAGCGTGAGTTATAAGTTAACTTTGGTTTTAGGGAAACTTTATATATGGCAGTAAATTATGTGGATCGATATCTGAGCCGTCAATCAAGCCCAACAAGAAAATCAGAACTCCAGCTGATTGGAGTCTCAGCTCTTTTCTTTGCCGCGAAATTAGAAGAAATATACCCACCGAAGTTGGCAGAATTTGCATATGTTACAGATTCAGCTTGCACAGAAATAGAAATGCGCGAAATGGAGCTTATGATGTTAAAGGTAACCTTGGTTTGATTTCAACATCGACCCTATCCGAAATCTGTCGAATTCGGAAACGGTTCAAATCGACTCACTCCTTATTTTTATATTCAGAAACTTCAATGGGAATTATCGCCACCAACAGCCATTCAATGGTTGAACCTTTATCTTCAAGCAGCTCAGCTTCCCCTCACAACAGATTTCATTCTTCCCTCATATCCACAAGAGACTTTCGTTCAAATTGCTCAGGTAAGAATCCTCTTATTGTAATAACTTTGACTCATAATTTATGATTCATAAGGTATCATTATTTTACTAGATTTTATAATTCCTTTAGCTGCTTGATCTTTGCATGATGGATATTGGATCATTGAGATTTGCACCATCAGCCCTTGCAGCTGCCTGTCTATACCATTTCAGTTCAGAAGATTTAGCTCTAGAATGTTCTGGATTCAAACTTCCAGAAATATCACCCGCTATCAGGTTTGTTAATTTCTTCTCGGTTCATACCTGACCTAAAACTTTCTTAAATAAGTGAAATAATTTCATTTAAGATGGGTGACTCCATTTGCGATGACCATTCGGGATCAAGGTCTGGCATCATTAAGAACTTTTCGAAAAGTTTCTTCTGAAGATGCTCATAATATTCAAACACATATTAATTCAATCGCTACTTTGGTAAGTTTTCCAAACCAAACCCAGTTTCTCATCATTATTTGCGCGGCCCATAACACAAAAATCTAAAAAATGTTTAGGAAAAAGCTCAATATCGTCAAATGCAAACTTCTCCGACGAAAAATTCAACTCCAAACAAAAGCGTTGGTACTCCCATCACACCAGCCGAAGTGGGGACACCAATGTCTGCCGGAGTCTCTATACCAGAATCGCCACCCGAACGAAAAGTTGTTATCGATACGAGTTCAACCGAAACGGAATCAAGTCCAGTCTCAAATGAGAAACCTAGAAATCCAACAATTATCGGAATTAGTTCAAGCAGCCCAGATCGGAATTTCGGAACATCTCCATTTCAAGATAAAAATGATTCTTCTCCTGCTCAGTCACGTGATAATGGTGATGGCGTAGGTGATGATGGTGCATCACCTGATTCTAAATCAGGTTCTGGCAATGAAGATCTTTTGCTTAGTTCAAATTCTGATAATCCAACATATGTTGCCTCTCCAAATCATAGCAGTCAACTGAGCTCTGGTTCTAGTCCGTCAAGTTCTGCTCTTCGTTCGTCCCCTGGTCAATAATGGTCATCTGTCAATAATATCCCTCAAAATTGGTCTTTTTTGACCCTGTTAATATTTCAAATGTGCCTTCTTTAACCGGCAATATGACCGGGTTATTCGAGCTCTTTACTTGTCTAATATGCGCTCTTCGGTCCCATGCAGCTCCAACATGGTTTCCAACACTGCGTTAATCAGGGATCCACAAATTGGTCCCTCCAAAAACTGTCCGCAGTCGCTGTGATGACCAATTGATCCTTGACATTAATTTATAAGTTCATTTAATAATCAGATGACAGAAGGTGAAAATGCTCCGTTGCCCTTTGTAATTTGATCCCTGATTTTGATCATTTGACCCTTCTTAGATTCTCTATCAAACGTTCATTCGGAAACAATGACGATTTCGTGCTGACACTGAAATCTCTTTTTCGAACAATCATTTGATAGTTAAATCTTTATGTTTATCTGTAACTCTTCTTTTCATTGGATACAAGCGACTGATATGATTCTTTTCTACTAACATTTATGGTGCCTGCTGTACTAGTTTCTGGATAACAACACTTTGCCGAGTGGAACCTACTAACAAAAAGAATTCATATCAGTCAACGCATTCAATCTAGGTGGCGCTTGTTTTATATTTTTGGTGATTTAATTTATTTTGGTTGGTCTTCAAAAGTCCCAGAATCTCAATTTCAAATTTTTATTTTATACGGGACCACTGATCGTTCTTGGAAAATCTTTCAGATAATCTTAAACCTTCCAGTGGGAACTAAGGCTTAAAAATCCTTATGTTAGATTATGTTTTTGTCCATCGGGCTTCTCTTTCTGCGCTATTTATGCCATACCATATAATATGGTTATTATTACTGCCATTGAATCCTAGTGAACCCCATACCTTGTAATTTTGGCAAACAATAAACATTCAAAAATAATATCTTTAGTTGTATACTGTATACTATTTCATATTCTCAGAAAAGCTTTTAACAGTAGTGGAAATAGGACGTTAGGTCTGATGAGATCGATCACGTGAAGACTGGATAGAATTTGGTAGTTTTCTTGGCCAGTAATTGACATTGAACAAGACCAGTGGTCAGTTATCATTCCTTAACAGTCACAATACGAACTAGTTATTTTTAACCAGCTTGACTTAAAGAGTCTTAAAAGGGGTTTTATGGTGAAACCGTTACTTTTATGGTAAGGTCATTTTTTTGGTCATTTTAGGGTCATTTGGTTAAAAATAACCACTTCGTATTGGGACTGTTAAAAGACATAATTTATGTTTTGTGGCGTGTATGTTTTTTGTCTCACAAGATAGTTAAATTGCAGCGAATTATCCCTTTTGATTTTAGGGTTGTCCAAGACCATCTGTACAAAAACGGAATTAACTTTCTAATTGACATTAAGCTAGTTAATGCATTTTTGGTGTTCAATTGATCGCTGTTTTGTATTTTGTTTTTGACAAATTCTGGTTTACAGAATAGACAAGTTTGTATAGACTAGTTTTCGCTTGTGAGACAGGTTTGCATGATTCTTAGTAAGTCTGTTGAGTAGTTCAAATAGGTCACAGGCTTTTACTCAAAGCTCTAAAAGTATCACCAAGAATTCATTTTGGGTTAAAGTATGCAGAAACGAATTTCTAGAGAATATTTTCGAAGTTTATGGAAGGAAAAGGCTACCAGGACAGAGAATGTGATTTTTAAAACTTCTAATATCTAGCGTTTGAAATCTGTTCGAACTTCGTTATTATATGACTCGTGTATTATGACTTTTACTGCATGAGGCAATTTGCATCCTTGAAAGAGAATCGTTTTTAAAAACATCAACAGGGCTTGCCGTTAAAGTTGCAGCAGCCGTTAAAAGTGGAAGACAGTCAAGACAAATTAAAACTTGTTCCAAGAGGTGCTGGCGATATAGATTTATTAGATTCAGAAAACAGTTTTTACGAGAACTTCATATCATCTGCTCAAAACAGAAACAGATGGAAATATACAGGAATAGGAACCCTATAAAGTGAGTTGTGTGTTCTGGGTGGTCGTCGTCTGTTTACTACCCCATGTGGAATTCGGACCAAATGATCATCTGAAAGAGCCCCCTTTAATATTTTTCTCTTGTGACTCAATTTATGCAAATTGCACTGTTGTTGCTAAGTCTTAAAAGATCGCGCCGACGCCGAAAGCGCGAAGAAACATTTGTCAAACTACAATCATTGAAAACAAGTTTTATAATTGGGACAGAATTTGGTGCTGGAATGAAACTTGATGTCCATGATCGCGGTCAGATGCAACGATTCCAACAGGTTTTGTCCAAATAGATTCGACCTTGGATTTCAATATCATACATGTACTGTATGACTCACAACTCATATCAATTTAACCTAGGATCGAGATTCAAGAACTCACATCGGAGCAAATCATGCGAATAGTAATGCAGGCGATGACGATGATGAAGGGCAGGGTTAACAGAAATACTGAATAGACAATAAATGTCCTAGAGTATGTTCCGTGAAAATAGTAAGGTTCCAATGAAAACAGTTTCGAGCTATATTTTGGTTCAAAGTCTTTTTTCATAATTTATAGTTTTCTTTTATGTTACAAAAATAGATAGCCTATCCATACCAATTGATCTGGTCCACTATTCCTGATAAAGATGATGATGGTAGCGATCCTGAACTTTCTTTTGATGATATCGATGAGGACGAAGATATGATTGAAATTGAACAGGCTCTTGAAGGATTGTGTTTACATTTATGTTTATTTTTTGTTTAATACTTCGGTAATGTTGACTTCGATGATTTTATCAGTTGCTTGCTACAAGCAATGCTGCTTGCTCAAATTCCAGCTGGAATTTTTTATTCTTGTACTTGACCAAGTCAAGTATTGTGAATTCAATGGTCTTATCAGTTGCTTGCTACAAGCAATGCTGCTTGCTGAAATTCCAGCTGGAATTTTTTATTTTTATCGCAACGCCACTTAATGCAATATTTTCAGGTGAGTTTAGGCGTTGCATGACTGGCGTTAAGTTTCATTCGTAAATTAATTTATTTGATATGCGTAAATAAGTTATCTGACCCTTGTAAATAACTTCTTGAAGACATGGAGCAGATTGAAGATGAAATGCAACGGTCTGAGGATGAGCTAGAAAATGAATTAGAGGATTTGGAAGAGGACGATGAGTAAGTTCAGAAAAGAGGTAGGGGGCCAGATGGTAATATCTCAGATGGTGTTATCACATGGTGATACGAAAATCAGATGGTGATTCAATAAGATCACTTGGTGATTCAATTAAGTCAAATGGTGATTTCATTGAATCACTTGGTGATTTCATTGAATCATTTGAAAGGCTCCCAAAATGACCGTTATCCAAAATGATCGTTGTCCAAAATGACCGTTATTTATACGAAAATAACCGTTAATCGAGATAGTTTATGACCAAAATAACCGTTATTGTATAAAAATGACCGTTATGATTTCCCAAAATGACCTTTATAAAACCAAAATGGCCGTTATGAACCACACTGACCGTTATCGAGCCAAAATGACAATTATTTGGCCAAAATGACCGTTATTGAACACTCAAATGAGTCATTTGAAATGACCGATATGGTTTAATAACTCACCACAGCCATAGAACATAACTAACCCTAACCCTTATGCATAACTCACCCTAATCCTATTTAATAACTAACCCTAATTCATAACTACCCGTAACCCTATTTTATTACACACCTTAACCCTATTTTATAACTGAACCTTACCCTATCACCAGGTGATCTTTTTGAATCACCATCTGATTTATATCACCATCTCAAAAAAATCACCATCTGAGATCACCATCTGGCCCCCTACCCAGAAAAGATGTATGCACACGAACACAAACGTTTTCAGCGATGTAAAGGATGAAATTGATATGATCGAGTTGATGGAACAAGAGAATGACGAAAAAACGGAAAAAGATTGTGGAGGCTACTGTCATGGTTTCATTTTGATTTTTGTAAAAATTTTATATCAATATTGATATTTTAAATGAACCCTGAATTAAGTGGTGGTGGAAGTGATGAAGGAGACTGCAGAGATGATGCCACTGGCATCGGTCAAGTTTTGGATAATATTGAAGGAGAAGAATTAAGCGATCCCGACGTATATTCTATGCTTTATCCTGGAAGGTACATATCATTGCGGGGAACCGAGTTCCTAGAACAACTTCCCAGACATACCATGATTTGAGTCAAATATTACACCTACATTTTCGCCTCGCGACTTTGCTACCATCAATGGGGAAGACCAGGCCTCTATGGACGAAATTCCCCCGAAGTCTATCCATAAGAATTTATTGTTTGAATCCGTGGAAAAAGGGGACGGCTAAAGCTAAAATTTCCGTTCTTTGTCCATGGCCCGTGGACCAGTGGACCACAGGACAAGTGTTTTTTTATTTCTAGATCAATGAAAAGAGAAGCCCGAAGTCTTCGTACGCTCAAGTCAATACAGTCAATAAGAACTGGTGAAACACGTACATCTTTTCGGTCATTTTCTCCTTACAGGTTAACAACACTCTCATTTTGACATGACTTTCGATGCAACAAATGATTGTCCAAAAAAAGGAATTTGAATGATAACAAGGTATGAATTTAGATGGTCGTCGAATTCAGATGTTTATGTGTAAGTTTATTGAAGACAAAGTAACGGGAGTTGAAGTTAATAGTTGAAGAGGAAATTGTCCCGCTCGAATTTTCTTCGGATCATTCTCCAAACTTTTGGTGGGACACTACTGAACATTTTTTCTGTTTCAAAAGAATTTGCCGAAACCATTTTCGAGCCAAATAAATGCTTCTTGTCGGTTAATTCAAGCTCATTTAATATCTTATTAGCACCAAATGCGCCGCTTTCGTGCTAAAAGTATATTTTACCTTAAATATTGCCTCATAATTGCCACAGAAACAATGGTAAATTATGCACTCACCTTCCAAATAATATCATAATCAAAATTGCAAAGATTACATGAGGTATAAATATCGCGCAAACGGGGATGAAGCAATGAATTTTTGAAGTTATTAAGAATATATCTTAACAGGGATGAGAATTCTGGTCTTTAAACGATTAAAAATAATCAAAGGGTTCTTGACCCTTATTGGCAAGGTTTTTTGGCGTGAACCAGCGTGTTTTAAGGGAAAATCCACATTTCAATTTCGCTTAGATTGTAACGTCATTATAGGACCTAGTTGTGTGACGTCATGTTGCAAAAATTATAGCGTTAGAATACACTAGTACTGAAATCTAAGTCTTCGGGTGATATTCTTCAAAAACGTTTCCTTAAATTTTGAGTTTCAAAACCAGGTGGTTCTATAGGTGACTCGAGCCAAGCTGAAGCAATTCGTTCTTCTGGCGACCTTACTGTCAGCAAAAAAGTTAGCCTTGAACTGTCACCAATTGATTTGTCGCCAACTGAATCCACATATGAAACCAGTTCGCCATCATTGAGAGCTTCAAGAACTTAAATAATGAATTATATTATTGTCTGTGAATACCTCAACATCTCTTTATCTGAATTTTGTTTCATCGAAAAGTGCCAAAAATTTGAAATACGTAAGTGCTCAAATCCCTCATCCGGATTAAGGTGATGAATTCAAGTACCCAGCAGACTCGTTTTTTATTAAAAAGTTCTTAAATGACCTCTTATATTGAATATCAGTCTTTTCAAATTTTGGTCATTCAAATTTTGTCATAATCTCCAAACTTAACGTTATAATTTCGAATTATCGATATTTTTATTTCAGACGTAGATGAAAACGATCAGTTTTGACCAAACAAGTGATTACCCAGTCTTGAAATAGACTTTTTTTCTAACATAAATATCTTTATTTACACGAATCTGAAGGAAAAATAGAATTTTGAATTTGCATTTCAAACTTGGGACATCTGTAACACCACGTGGAATATGTTACATGTGTAACATTATCATACAACAATATACAGATTAAAATAAAGCTCACCTGATTGCCATTCGGCGTGGGCAGCACCGGGCACACCACACCAAACCAAATTTAGTTTTTTGGCAAATTTCAAGTTTTGGTTTGGTATGTGTGATTGAGATTTTGTATAATTTGCGATATTACAATTCTAAAGATTTTATTAGCTTTGGAAAATATTGGTTTTGAAAAGCTTCAAAATAGGTCATTTTCGTGAAAGTAAATCAGGTCCTTGAATTAAGGGTATTGTGTTATCAGATTACCCGTTACCTGTTTAAGTTGCTGCGCCGCCGTCCGGGCCAATGATTGTTGGTTACCAATGTGTTTATATGCAAGGTATATACTCGATAAAATCTTTTAAACGATCATTAAAAAGGTGTTATGTTTCTCAAAATTTGTTGAACGATTGAACAAAAAAAATTGGTTTTACTCTTGGCATTATTTTGATATTTCGCTTTTATTTTTTGCGCAATTTTCATTGTAAAGGATCAAATATCTAATTTCTGACCATGATGATCATGATTATCATCAGTTGTAAAATCATTGGTTTATAAATTATAGCAATGTGAACTGCGTGAGAATGTTAAAAATAAGTTTTTATCTTTTTGAATTCTGAAATTCAAAACTAAAATTGATAATTAAAATCAGCATGAGAGACCACCTTTATTCGATTTGTTCATCTGTTTGCTTGTGGATGTTTACTGATAGTTATGCATAATGTCAGTTATCACTAATAACGTGGGGTCCATGGTGGCCCTGTCCAAGCGAGCGTAGGCGTGAGCGCTCTTTTCTTACTATTTTTGTCGGATCATTTGGACAGAGTCAGAATGGGCTTAAATTCAAAGCTAGAGCACATTCAGTTTCAAGATTTGGGTAATTTCTCGGTGAAATTCATAATAATTTATTCGTCCGTAAAAATGCCTCGGCCGCGTATGCCGATAACTCAAAAATAATATCGGAAAGAGATTTTCAACAGTTATACTGTTATACTTTAATAGTCCGTGTCTTAGCTTGAGTGCTTTGTTGCTATTTTCGAAACTCGAGTTAAAATCGAAGTTTTTTTACTTTTCAAAAAAAAAAATAGTTTGACAACAATTTGATTGTTTTTTTTCGAAATTGTGTGTTAAACAAAGTGAGTGGCAACCAAACACGTCCAAACAATATTTTTGATCATGAGACATTTTTGGTTTTTGGATTGTTTGCCGCATTTCACCGCATTGGTAAAAAGTTTCTCTTTTGATCCAACTAACAAAATTGAATCAATTCAGCTTTCAAATGTTAATGAGGCTTTGTCGGCCAATTAATACCAAATAATTTTTTTTTATAATTTATAAATAGATTTTTTACTAAAGTAGCGTATTCCCTTTATTGTTGGCAATAAAGGCAATATTAACTGTAAAGTGACTTTTGGTCGAACGTTTTCACGCCGTTTAGACCGCTAATAAGCGTGATGATTAACCAGGTTAGTAAGTCCGAAATATCAAGCGAACTTCAAATTTTCAGAATTTTTCCAAATTTTGACTTTTTTTAAAATTCCATATATGTGTTGTTGATCAAATTCAATTATGATTTGTTTGTTTATTTCTCTGCCAAATGTGCGCTCCCATGAATCCTTTGAAGCAAAAACTGACCGATGACTGTATAAGTGGGGGGCTTACCGAAACACATGACTGTGCATTTTGGTCTAAAATTTGGTTCATTTGGAGAAACAATGATAAGATGCAATGTGGGAAAAATTCGGCCACCAATCCAAATACCAAAAATCTAAACAAGATTCTAGATGCTTTCAGGTTCATTCATGAAAAGGGGATTTTCACAAATTATTTCTAGAATGTATCAAAACGTGACAGGATACACCACAATGATCAATATGCAATTTATAATGGCCCAAATCCACCATCCTTCCTCAATCAATTATCCAAAAAATCAAAGTTCCAGTACGTGAGTTGGCTTGATTTCATTTCGGTTTATGTATGTCAAGCACAAAATGCGCAATAAATTTAGCGAAAATGACTGTTTCGATGAAAATAATCTTTGAACAAATCAGAAAACGACCTTGAAGCATGAATTTTAAACCCACTTTAGTAAGATTTCCAGATTAATGCTTAAAAATACGCATGTATGAAGCGATTATTAACTCCTTGAAACTTCTTTCAGTAATGGAATTGTTTGGGTATATGAAAACGCGAGGCTCAAGTGTTAAAATAGTTTAAAACTATGGTAACCGCTAAGGGGAGATGTTCAAGATGGTAAAACATTACTTTGAAATACAATTGTCCGTGTAAACAATGCTTAAGGTGAATGCTTATGGACAGCTGAAGCTTTGATATGCTAATTTCGAGATAAGAACACTCTCTCTTAGTTCAGGCCCTAACTGCCATATAGCTAGGGATGGCAGTGCCGAAGGCACTGCACGGATATATGCCTTCAATTATATTAAAACCTCATGTTCCCGACTAATCTTGACGCAACTTAGAACCTACGACCACCAGAATTTTATTTTGGGGACACCTAGTGGTCAAAAATATTTCTTGAAATTTGTGATTTTTTTGGTCATTTGTAATCTATGTTGCCCTAGAGTGGTATCAAACAGCCTTAAACTACTTCAAATGACGAAGAATTATCCATGAAATCCATAACTAATGATTCTGAGAAAATTGATGTATTTTCAGAAAAAATTTCCAAAAATTTCCCGAATTTTTGACCGAGTACGCATTTTCAAAGGGTTGAAATCATGTCGCGCGGGATCGGGCGGGATGAAATTTTTTTACTAAAATGTGCACAAACCCAAGAACTACTCATTAAACATAGTGAGACAAATAAGGACGTCCAAGGCCGGCGTCTACGTCCGTTTAACCGAGAAAAATGTCGATATTAGCGCCACCTGGTGGTCAAAATTTTTTGGAAATTTTTTTTCGGCTTTTCAAAACATGTTGTATATGTTTATTAATGACTTTTTGTCCAATTGTTGGCGCCTATCCGTGCAGTGCCTTCGGCACTGCCATCCCTACATATAGCATCTTTTAACGAATGACTCATATTTAATGACTGTATCTCAATTTGAGATTCTAAAATCCAGAGTCTAATCAGGGCTACAAATACGTGGCATGCGCGCGAAAAATTAATACGCGGCAAGACGCGCGCGCTTAGATAAACAGTTTACCGCGTGTTATAATCTTAACGAGTCTGATGCTTTATATTGTTTGAAACAATGATTCGGTTTAGTGCTTGAAAAAAACTCAACCTCGAAAATTTATATTCTTAAATTTTGACCGGATAAAATCCATTATTAGTTTAGCACGTCAACCTAACTGCTTATTTAGATGAGATCTAGATCACGCTTATTTAGGAAAAGATCGTTACCCCGAACCCAAACCAGTGTGGCGGCGAGGCTTCTCATTCTTCATTCATAAACTTATCTCTAGGCTTGTTCTCGTTAAGGTTTGTTCATCCAAAGAAGTGGGAGAATGGATTTTTGAGAGCTGCCTGAAAATAGGGAGGCAGAAAATTACTCCTCCGAATCTGCATACCACTAACACTAATGCACAATTTTATATAAAATATCAGCCCAGAATCGACTTAACCCTCGCGTATACACGATTTAAATGGTGAATTTCACGGTTCAAAGATTTCACTATTTTTGAAATTGGGTTGAAATGGAAAAATAAAGCTGTGATCTTTAGATAATGATGCAGATAAGAATAAATGGTGACAGCACGAAACGTGAAAAATTTCGAAAATTCGTTGTGCTGACTTTACAGTCTATAAAATCAACTTCATGAATTTTGAGAAATTTCATATTTCTTTTTTCTGATTCCTGTACGAAAAATAATGCCAAATGAATTTGAAATGATACCAAAGAAGTATAGTTGAGTCATGGTAGTTTTCATGACAAAATAATGGTTTTCTAAAGTTTATTTTTCATCAAAATCAGTCATTTTCAATTGATCAAAACTTGTATTATTGCAGGAAACTAACTTAATTGATGTCATGATCTAAACAAGCAAAAATGAATATTTTGACGACAAAATCAATAAAAATCAACAAAATCAGCTTTTTTGCGTGACAAATCCAATGTCAGCGTTTAGAAACTTTTTCGTATTCTGCAACATAATTTAATTCTAGTTTTCGTTCACGCGATTGTCTCGAAACTTTTGAAAATATTCGAAATGACCAAAAAAGGTTTGATTCGCTGAAAATTGTAGTGAGGTTGAAAGAGTAGTTGATGAACGTTCGCTTGAGAGTTAAGTTTCATTTTTTTGCCCTTTTGCAGTTAAAAGCCAGTTCAAATCCGTTTATTTCGTCGCCAAATTATATATCCCTTATCTAAATTTTCGACAAATCATGAGCAAATCTCAAAAATTTTAATAAGGCGCTTCAATTTTTAATCAAGGCTCTTTGCTTGACAGGATTATATTTGAATTTGAATCTTTTGAAACTAAAAGTGAAAAGAAATAATTTCAATATTTCTAAACCCACATGGTGAACAGACGTTGGTCATCTTTTTGATGGTGAATTCAAAATGTATTTAATGACCTTAAATGACCCTGAGAAGATATTTACTGACCGCTAATGGTGAGATGGTACTTTGATAAGACTTGATGAAAATTCCAGATTGGAGTTCAAAAAACCATAAATATCTGCCAAATATTGGTCAAATATTGGTTAAATGTTGGTGTAAAAATGGTGTACGACATAATGTTAGTTTATAATTTGTTTGAACTCTTGACGAAGTGGCGGTGGTGTCCTTAATGTATTAGGGGCACTAGTATTAAGAATTTACTACGTAGTTAAGGAAAGAGTGTTCTTGAAGGGATAAGTTAAGGGTGTACCAACCGATTATCTAAAACCACCTGTCTGATGGATATAGTCACCTGCGAGTCGAACGATGCGAGTTTAAGCAAGTTCTAATCTAAGCATCTGAACAACATACCAATCCAAACGCCAAATATTTCTTATTTTCTAATGCGGTATTCTGAACTATGAAATTATTTTATAGAAGGACACCAATTGATAGTAATCATTGTGTACTTAAAGTACCAGGCATATAACATATTCTTTAAAATAAAACTAAGAATTTATTACCTATCAGATAAGTTTCGTTCGGAATGTCGAGCAAAACAACTGATTTCTTCTAAATTCAAGCTTGTAGGTTTAATTTCGTGTTGAAATCGAATCTCTGAAATCCTGACCGTGCAAGTTTTCGTAATGATGATTAGATGCATCCCCTTGTCGGCATAAATTCACGTGATATCAGGCACGAATAAGCCGCTTGGTAAGGTATATGATCAAAACTGTACTTAAAATATGTACTTAAAATACTGCATTTTCAAGTGCAGATTCAAGGTTACTCTAGCTCACACACTCGGTTTGAATATTACAGAAAATACCTCTATTTATTAAAAAGATTCTCAGCCCAAATTCCATAAAGTTAACATCTGTTCAATTTCAAATCACAAAGTAAGCGGAAAGAAAAAAAAATATTATTTCTCTCCGCTAACGTTAGTTTAATGCCGTACCGCGACTGGGATGCTCATAAACTATTAAATCAGAATCCCAAATTTTCTACCGAAAGTGACATGAAAAGGCTGAAATTCATTTTTTTCGGCCATTTTAAGTAATGATGTTTTTTCATGTGATTTAAACGAAATATTTCAATTGTCACAAGTTAGTGACGCCGTCGAGTGGTTAGAAACTGTACAACCCAAGCACCAAGTACACTTCATTAAAATCTGAAAGCAAGTACTCACAGCTAGGGTTTTACATGTTCTCTACTCTATTTTGTATAGACTATTTTTCTTTATTCTCTGTGATAGTGATCTCTAGCGTTGACAAATCTCTTGTAGCCTGCCGAGCATATGATTTTCTCGAGAATATCTCATAAATATTTCAAAATTTTCCCCCGAATCTCAAAAAAGTGATATCACGTGATATCAATTATTGGTTTTTGGAAAAGTGAAATCTGCCGGCTGAGCTTAGAACCAGATTCGACTCTACCAGTGCTTGAATCTGGCTTCAGCGCCTCAATCTAACGCTTTTGAGCCAAAAATAAAAATTGAGGCCATCATATGTAGTACCAACAACGTCACCAATGATGCGTTTAAATGACGAATTAATCATTAGTCAAAGATTCAGTTCGTTTTTTGTATCTCACATTGTACAGCAGCAACAATATAGCTTACTATATCTCATTTAATTCTTTAAAGAGTTAATAACTTATTGTAAAGAACCTAAACCATGCCCGATATCTGGGCAAGTGATATTTGAGGCGCTTTATATGCGGAAGAATATTCTGCAAAGTGAGAAATATTTGTCACGATGCTTCAGACTGTATGGTCCAAAGGATATAATTTTAATCTATTCCTGGATTGGTGAATGAGGGATTTGGAAGTGCTTGACCAAGTGAAGAGGATATGATTTAATCAAAGGCTGAAGAGTCAAAATTGACTGCTATTAAAAACTCAAATTAAATTTATAGTTATGAAGATTCTTTATATAGCTTTAACTTCCGGTGACAGTTATACGTTCGAAATCCTCTAAATCATAAATGTGGACATGCTGTTCATAATTTATGCACAGTTAAAGAGTACGTAAAAGCATGTCATGTCAATTCGAACCGATAATGAAATCTCTCAAAACTGGAAGTTTAAATTTTATTCTTTAAAACTGTAAGATTTTTGAAATCCCCCTCTTTTTATAATTATCGCTATTTCAGTAGCTATATTGGAAGATTCCGCCTTGAAAATAAACGTAATTTCATACACACATACATCCTAAGCAAGTTATGAAACTTATTATTCTATAGGACCATCACAAAGGATGGATACACATAGCCTATACATAAGTATGTATTTCATCATTTTAGTTTCTGCGTCAAAATTCACACTCAGTGCCAAAATGAGCATCGACGCTATATTTGTTTCGCCATCTGATGATTGACTTTCGGAACGGGATTTTACATTGAGGCTGAATACTTGGGAAAATGACAATTTAAATTAAACTTTGGAAACTAAGGCTGGGATATCCTTTCATGGAGTTTAATCAACAGTTAGTTTACAGGTTAGGTAACAGAAGACATCGATTTGAACCGTCTTAAATATAATATTTAATATATTTGACAAAAAATAAAGCACATATTTTGGTATGTCCTGAGAGGTTCTGAAAAAATGGTCACTACTTTTGTGATAAAGCTTAATGTGACTGAATTTTCGAATTTATCAATTTTCTCAAATAAACCAAAAATTTATTGCATCAAAAAAATGGAGGTTTATATTTGAAACTCCTTTTGAAGTGAATAGCTTAATAAAATTTCATGCATAAGAAAATCTAATTTTAAAAACCAAAATGACCACATGCACTCAAAGACGTTCACAAAAACACATTTATCATAAAAAATCTTTTATAAACGTAGATAGAAGGACTCTAACTGTACATTTTTTCTCAAGAATTTTTACTTTTTGGCCGGTTGAATGATTCAGAATATAATATGACATGAATCATGTTTTACCGGTTCGCTTGATGTCTGTTTAATGTTTTAATACTGTCTTCAATCGATTTGACCCATACAATTTTGCCAATTTATTGTCTGGCAAAATTTTATTATCATAACTTTTACTTATCTTATTTTGTTTGAACATGTGTTAACCTCATATTCTCTCCCTTCCCGAAGGACAAGAAAATGTTTTTATGCAATAGTCTTGAAGAGAAAATTATATGCACGGACAGTAAGGGTATTTATTGAAGAGAATGGCAAGGAATAAAAATCAGAACAGTTACTTTGATCAGATATGCGTTTTTGATCCAGGCATCATTACTGCGCTAAATTGTGAAGTCTCTTGTATACCAAGCGTCATTACTGCAATTAGACGTGAAGTCTCTTGGAAATCGTCTTTTTTGACGATTTTTTTTCACGTGACTTAAAGCCTGCGAATTTTCATTTACGCCTGTTCCAGAAAATTTTTGATCGTTTTGGCTATTTGGTCGGTATAGTTCTTTCTGGAAAACTTCGGCGCCAAATTAAAAAAAAAAGCATGAGTTTTGCAAGAATCATGCTGAGTGGCCGGCTTTTAGAAAAAAAATCAAGGATTTGCTAATACAGGTTGAATCTTTCAAGTTTTAAACAAAATACATGTATGATGGAACAAAAATAGAAATCCTTACGGCGTTAATGATATTCTATTATTCATTGTCAAAATGAATAATATTCAAAATCAAGTATACAAAAACTTCAAGCATTCAAGCCATCTAAAATAGTTCAATCAATGCAGACTGCGTCAAGGGTGATATAATTAAAGTATGTTTTCGTTATAAACTACAGTGGTATGCACATCGACGATTGTCGTCGTTTACCCGTGTGCTAGGTTGCTCTTGTGGTGCAAACTGTGGAAATATTGTCAATAAAAAATATTTTCAAACTGAATCGATGAGTAATTTGGGACTGCATTATTTAATAATCTCATTTAAAGCATCAGTTTTTCCGCCCGAAGAAATTGGAAGGTTCTCAATTTTAATTTTGCAAGCTCACATTGCGTTTCCCACCTCCCTCACTACCATTGAGGTTATTGAATATCATGAAGAGCGACGGTTAAAGACCCCCATCTTTGTTTATTAAATTCATAAATAATCATATATACACTAGAAGCCAGTTGCTTGTAAGCTAAAAATTGTAATAAGTTTTCAAATTGATGTTTCAGGCTCGCTTGCTGATTGGTGGAGAGCGCCATCCAATCGTTATGAAAATATGTTACATCCGTAGGACTTTTTATAAGTCAATCGTTTGCCCATTTTGAATGGCGCCAATGATCGGCTCCAGCACAGCCGCAAATGCCAAATTGAAGAATTCGATAATCTCGTCGATGAAATCGATAACGAGGACACCTTAAATTGAAGTAACATGAGGTTCTTTTAATGTAATCTCTTTTTTTCTTAGATTTTCGAACTTACCCCATTCGAGAGAATTCTGTAAAATAACTGTCGTATCCCATCCAAGATTAAACGGTACAAATACTTGATTCAGCTTCAGCAGACATATACGAACATCTCTTTAAGACAAAAGTGAGCTTTGATTTACCAATTAATGGACCGTATAAAATTTCGGTGTCATTTTAAGTCGGTGACATTTGTAAAAGTATTGTAACTGACCCTAACCCTAATTCGGAACTTACCCTAACCCTAATACAGCGATGGCCCCAACCGAGGTTTCTAACCGAAAAAAGAGTTCCATTGAAAAAAATCACGATTGCTGTTATTTTTCTGAATTTTTGTTTTCAAACCGAAAATCTGAAAAAATTGGAGAGCTCGGTCGGGGAACATCGCTGCCCTAATAAGGAACTTATCTCAAGTCTAATTTTGACCTGACCCTAACCCTAGTAAGAAACAAACTCGGTTCCATTCGTAAAAGACTCGGTGTCATTTGTAACAAACTTACTCTAGAATCAATTCAGTCCATGTTCTAACATCGCGGAACATTCTTGATACATAACTAAATGTAAAGTTTCTTGGGTCTTCTTGGACACTTTGCCAATTTCTAATCCATGTTGATACATCCTAAAATATGCCCAAATGAATAAATAATGCCCAAACCGAAATTCTTACATAATAGGCCTCTTCAACAATCTTATAAGTTCTAAATGTAGTTTGTCCTGTTATTTCAATGATTTCACCAGCAGCAAACGTATAATTAAAGACGTATGAGTCCATAAGCTCTCTTGATGTGTAGTTAACCCACGGGTGAACAAGGTCTTCAACATCTCGAACCATCCACTGTGCGAAAAATTCCAATTCTTCTAGTAGAACACGAAGATCGTGAGTGATTACTTCGATGTCAGTGTCATTGTAGCCATCAGCAAATAATTCAACCCATTCTCCATAATATTGATCGGCTGAAATGTAAAACAAATAACCTGTTTAAGTTTGAAACCAATTTGCATAAAGTCAGGGATCTTATGAAGTGGACCAAAAAGGTTGTTGTATAGGAGATCCTTATATAACTGTTTCATTTTTATAGAATCGGAACTAATATAACTGCTACAGGTTTTGTATCAGTCTCAATATAACTGTTCCAGTTTTTGAACCGGTCCTACTATATAAAGTCCGATGTCTCATGAAGTGGATCAAAAAGGCTATTTTGAAAAGTGTTTTGGAGATATTATTCAAACTATTCCTTGTTTAATGGATTGTTCAAGTAGAATCGCAACTTGCGAAGGTTTGTTGTACATTCTAACAATATCATCAACAAACACAAGATTTCTGGCAACTGTTGAGTTTTGATTTGGTCCCTGCGCCTAAATTTAAAACTTATTCATGCTGTTCAGGTTATTTTCAGACTTTGAAAGGTTTATCTGGTATCATATTACTTATATTATATCATATAATTTATATGATATAAGGTCAACTGAGGTCAATTATGAGTTGGATTTTTAGATGGATTTTGCTCTAACCCGAAGTCGATCATTTTTTGAAAGAGGCACAATAAGTGCTGGAAGCAGTATGCTTGGAACTAAAACCGACGGAATAACTATCCAAGAGCTCAAAAAATCTTGAGTGGTTGTAGAATTTTGTTCTGGGACTTCAAGTTCTGGTTGGTTCTAAAATTCCGTCAATTCAGTAATTCAAATGAAATTTTTGGATGTGCGATTCTGATTGGTCGATAAAAAGGATGTGCGTGGTCCGTACCGTGTTGCCACTTGAGCCGCCAGAACTACCAGACCCGGTATCAGATCCGGATCCGCCACCCCCTCCGCCAATCACAACCGAATCATCCCTTTTTAGAGTTTCACTAATTCTACTGTCAATGAAGATTTGTTTCAAAATCGTAAAAAAGGCTGACTAAAGGGTCGTATATCCGAAATTGACCTGAATTAATCTGATCGAATTAACATTAAAAATGTGTTTCTGAGTGGTTTGATGTTACTTGGACTACTAATTTCTATACCATCAGGTCGATTTTGGATGCGTACGATATTATCATCATTTTCAATGAAAATGGAAACTAATTCCCAGCGGGAGCGAAGCAGGCACCCACCGAGACGAGGCATTGTTGGGAGGCGGCAAATAAACAGATTGTTTTAAGCCAACCCATTCTAGTGGAATTCCTTTTCAACTCTCTAGATTTGAAATTCAAATTTTAATCGAGCTGATTTCATTTTTATATTTCAAATCTGAGTGGACACGTGCTGTTTGCAAAAAGAGCGGTCAAATATACTCACCAAACAGGTAGGGCAAAATATGAATGCCATAATGACATGATATAATGATGACGTACTGTATAATGATAGGATTGTTACATTAATCAACAGTAAAACGTCTACGGAGTACGTCATGTGGGTCGTAGCGTGGGTCAAACATTAGAAGAGAACACCCGGCATTGAACTTGCACACACTAGAGCGGAATAATTTCATTTGATTTTGTATGTAAAGTGTTCCACTCTAATGTGTGCGAGTTCAAGACCAGCTGTTCCACTCGGAAAAATGCCTGACCCTCATATACAAAAATTGAGTTATTGAGTTGAAAGATGATGCTTGATTTAATTGTTTTATAAATTGTAGAGCTTCTACAGTAGCAATCTAAAGTCATTATTGGAAAATTCATTTTTTCCTCGATTTGGCTGGTCACATGGAGTTATTCGATTTTGTATATCCTCTTGACCATTAGTCTTTGCCAAGGAGGACGGTCAAGTTATCGCCATCTGAACTCTTCACTTTCAAAGACTTTGAACCACGACCGTCCTCGTTGATTTGAACCAGTCTCCATGCCAATATATTTGTGATAATGCTCAAATGACTGCTACTAAGTTCCGGAGATCATTGTTGGTTCTAAGGGGTACAGATTATGCCGTACAGTTAGGAGGTGCAGTCAAGAGGTGAATTAAAACCAGGGTGACCGTATATCGGGATCTATGAGAATCTTTAAATACTGTTTGTAGCATACATGTATGATTCTGCATAAAAAACTAAATATATGCTCTATTAATAATGGCTATTATAAAGGACTATTATTGAAAGATATTTTGCCTGAAAAGAAAACGTGACCCCACCCAAATGTTTGAATTGTAGCATTTTGTGTCACTAGTGGTTAAATTATTTACAAGTTCTGCCGATGACTAAATTAAATTACCATTCAAATCAGCATGGGGATCTCAGTTGATGGGCAAACTGTGTACGCTGTACGCGGTCTTGAATTTAAGTTCACTTGGACTTGTGAGGTCGCATGTTACAAATTTGTTAATCATTTAAACATTTTAGAAAATCTGAGTCGACCTATACATCATAGAATATTGGAATTTCGTGGCTACCTATAGTTAAAAAACTAATTCACTACTGGAGTAAGTTCAGTGTAAGTTATTTTTAGGGTATTAACTTCATAGTTCAAAAAGCTTCTTAATTATGCTGTCGTTAAGTAAGCATTCAGCATGCTGATAGGGCTTCAACGATCGCGAATTCGGAATCTCCGAACTCGATTTAGTGAGAATACCTTTAAAAAACGGATTAACAGTCCCAATACGAAGTGGCTATTTTTAACCAAATGAACTTGAAATGACCAAAAAACTGAACTTACCATAAAAGTAACGGTTTCACCATAAAAACCCTTTTAAGACTCTTTAAGTCAAGGTGGTTAAAAATAACCGGGTCGTATTGTGACTGTTAAGCGTCCATTTGGTCCTATGCTGACCAATAATCAGCGTACTCATAAAGCTTCAAAATCTGAATTTCCGACCCCGATTTAGTGACACCACGATTTTTTGACATTTATTTTGGTCGCTAAGTGCATTTTACAAAAACGCGCGATTTCCTAGATTAAACAGTTTTATAGAAAAAATCATTTCTTCCATCGGATGTTGATATTTTCGGTGCGTCATCAACTTCCAACTTCTTTCGGTAAATCAAAACGTTCGAAAGGAAAAGAAGAAGTTGACTTTGCACGAAAAGATGCATCCGGAGAACTTGTATTTGAATGGGGTAAATTATGACGAAGTATACAGAGAATATCCAGATTCAAGAAACTATTTGTATTTGAATGACAAAGGAAAAGCACAGTTGTTTAATACCAAAGAAGCACAGGCATTTATTACCACCCTCCTGCTCAAGGTTCGATTTATACAGAAAAATACAAAATTATGGAAAATTGTCAAATTCGGCTTCAAAAACTTATTCAACTCTTGCACTGGCGTCAAGTTTGTTAAAACATCCATAAGCATAAGTGGTGTGCGGAAGATTAACGCATTTCAGCAATTTTTACCACCAGTGAAATGCGTCAATCTTTGGCCCACCACTGTACATGCTGCATATTAGTTCTGGGGGCTTACAAGAAAAGTTTAATTAAAATGTAAATAAGGGGCTTTATCTACTTTGATCCAATCGATTAATTATCATTTACTTATATTATACTTAAAATTATAAAATCGACAGAAAGATTTCAAAATGGATATAAAGCTTGGCAAGGGGATAGTTCCAATATTACCTCTTCGAATAAACTTCCTTCATTACACCAAAGATTATGTCAATCATTTGTTGAAAGCATCAAAAAATCATGAAGACAATTTAAATGAAAAAATCACTATGATTGATCTGGGCTGTGGCCCTGCCGCGATATTAACGGTTTTAGGAAGGGAAAGACAAATTAGCTTGTACCGTTTAGAATTATAAATTTCAACTGATTCGGTACTGTTCTACGTTCTTTCACCTCGAAGCAAGGATCCAAGATGTTTGGCTGGTCATCAATATTAATTGAGTCTGACCAAATATCTCGCAAAATTGCCAAAACGAATTTGGACAACAATATTAACAATTTGAAAAGCTTTAAATTCGAAAAAGTTGAAGAAGAAAAATATTTACCAAGAAAGGACGAAAACGAAACATCTGATCTTCCAATAAAAGTCTTGATATGTAATCCTCCTTGGTTCAATGGCGATGGTCATCATGAAAAAGAAGCTATTGGTGGGGAAGTAAAATTTGTTGAAAATATATTGAACGAATATACAACTGATAAAAGAGATGATATTTATGCATTCTGTTTTCTTATTGGTCAGAACAAAGCTCACATAGAAATTATGAAAATGTTGAAAAGCAAATTTCAAGTTAAAAATTGTTGGAAGGTCAAAATGGACCAAGGTATATTCAAAATAATTACACCTGCACCATGCTATATTAAGGGTAGTTTATATGTTGCTTTTCAGGAAGTAAATGTCGTTATTTCATTGGTTGTTCCTTCGTGCAGTCAACCAATCAGAATCAGCATGTTATCAAGAAGCGAATTACAGTCAAGAAAAAGCCAAAGACATCGAAGCCGGTTAAGATGAATTATTTATTGCCGGACAAACTCACCGAACGGGACTTGGCACCTATTATCAAATACTTCTTTGACCAAAACGACGTTTCTTACAAGACCAAAATATCTGATATTATGGTTCATAAATATGACGTCATTATAACTAAACGAAATTGGAAAAATCGTCGAGAGAGAAGGGAATTGGCAACTGAAGCAAAGAATCGTGATAAAGAAGTAACCGGAAATTACTCGGCAATAAATTTGACGGGCGAAATAAGTGTCGAAATAAACAATACAAGGACTGTCATAATTTCGTTCGATGTACAAAATGACTATCGAACAATGGCTTTATCTTTTCTTAATTATATGACCAAATCACTGCCCTTATAATTGTAGTAGATACCCTAGCCATTGAACTCACCGAAAGATAACCAGCTGTCAAAAATCAATACTGTATATTTAGAATGAAATTGCATTGATGTCGATATGGGATCGGAGTTTTATCATCGAAAAATATTAAAATGGCTATAAATGTATTCAAATACCAATTCTGCGTGAAACGAAAATTTAGAAAATGGATTTTTTATTGTGCGTTCGTGTATATACTCAGTCACCATCTTATTCAAATAACTAACTATTATATGCCTTCTGACACACCTGCCTCATATATTGCCCAGGACAGGATTCCAAGGAATTTACAAAACCGGGCATGATGACCGTGTGACTAGTCCTTATCCTAGTAAAGACAGAAAATTCATATTTGTTCAGGAAAATCAAGCCATTTTCTGGCAAGGTTGAAGACTTTGGTAATTTAACAGAAATAAGGACGAAATTAGGGAGGAAATTATACAATAGTGACAAATTTCCTGAACAAAATGATACCATCATTGTTGGTTAGTCAATAATCACCTTAAATCATCTTAGAACTGCGTTTAATGAACCTTACTATACACTGTTTGGAGTTCACCCTCGGGTTTTTTAACGTCATATTTTCGACTTCCGTTTCCGGCTCAAAACTGGAAGTGAGCTGTTTTTCTAAAACCGGAAGTTGAAATCATCAAAAATAAATTGTTCAATTCAGTTCAAATTCACAATCGGCCCTTATTTTATTCTACCTTGATTTCGTCACTTCGTAATGCAGTTGGAATTGAAAAAGTTGATCTTGTTATATCTTCAGATTATTGGTCACAAGAAATGAACTCAATCACAGAGTCAATTGACTTTTGTCGTCTTCATCAGGTCAGCAATTTTAGAGAAATTATGTATCTAATTGTTTGAATCATGATTCATGTGGAGGTGAAATGAGAACGTGAATATCTTTTTTTTTAGATATTTTACCCTCTGAGCGCTAGTTTCTATCAACACGAATTCCCGTCGGATAGTCCAGAAGATTGTTCACGAAGATCCATGTTACATAAAGATGGATCAAATGAGAAAAACATATGTTTTGGACAGCCTGATACATATGGTGTGGTTATCAGTTTATCATAAAATACGAATAAAAATGAAACGCCGATTTGAAACTGAATCGTGTCTGAAAAAAAACATTTCATGTTAACCAAAAAATAAGAAATTATCGCGAGAGTAAAGTTGTGAATATCAAACATCACTGGTTTTGGAAACTGAATTATATACGACAAAACTTCAAAAATTATTCAAAGATTATACTACTTGAAGAAGACCATATTATCACACCCGATTTTCTACAAGTGAACACGAAAATGGAAAAGGTCACTGAGACAAGGATACATGATACGCCTGATTTCATTCATTCACTTGGTACATATAAATATAAACTTACGAGCAACCCAAGTGACTGGCAAAACCTGATTTCGACATCATTCAATTCTGGAAAACACAATATGGGAATGATTTTAAGAAAACATTTTCTGGAAACGATCACGTCCGATGAGTGGACCGAAAGGTTTTGTAATTATGATGATTATAATTGGGACTGGTCTCTATTTTATACAATAATGACTGGTCCTAAATGGATTCGAGTTTTTTATCCTTCAATTCCACGTGTCTTTCATCTTGGTATGCGGTGAGCCCACCCAACGGTTCAAGTTTAAAGATATTTTTAGGCGACACATGTGGTGTTCATCACGAGAAAGGGGAATGTAACGATTCAACCATTCGCGACTTTGAATCAAAAATCAAATCTTTTCAAAAGTTTTATTTCCCACCCGAACTCAAGCAAGTATTCAGGTAAAACATTAATAATATCGTAGGTACCATATATATTATAACTTATAATGAATAATATACAGTAATTATTACATAGACATAATATAGTGCACTTTGATGTTATAATAAAATTATATGCTAATATCTATATAATATAGACTTTATTAAGTATGACAGAGTTTCGAACACCTCGAAAATTGAAGCCAAATGGTGGCTGGAAGGATGAGCGTGATATTGAGTTATGTAAACTATTCCAAAGAACCACCAAACCAGAAGATTTGGAACTTTTCCGGCTTGGAATTCTTAAAAAAATAACAAATATTGGCAAATAGATGCTTTTTCGTGGCCTTTTTCATGGCTTTATTTCATTATGAATCAGTTTAATATTCTGCCTCGATATTTCGTTCTTCATTTATTTATTTTGAGCCATTTTTGGCCATTTTATTTTCAAATATGGCCCTTTCATGTCTGTTATTGACAATTTGGACCTCATATTAATTCATTTATTTCAATCGGATATTTTCAGAATTAAAAAAGATGAAATCGAATTTAGTTTTATGGTCGATACTTTTTTCGTTTGCTTATTCTGATTTGGTAACAACAGACGACGAAGATTTATTATCAGAGAAAGCATTAGTACCATTGCAAGGATCGGGGGATTTTATGATAGGCTCAGGAGACTATGATGATCTACCAGATGATCCATATGCTGAATTCACTACAATTGCTACGACTCAAAATTACCAAAGTTTGCCGGAATTACCAGATGAATCTATAGTTCAGGCGTCACCTGAGGTAAATCTTGAACTAATAAATACACTCCATGTACACTTAAGTTAACAAGACTTACACACGTCTGTTCAAAATTTGTAGGTTTTCTAAAACAGGTCGATTTTGCCCAAAAGGTAGTAGGACACCCTTAACCGTCCTAAACTGACAATCCTTAACTTACGACTTAAGTGTACGTGGAGTCTGGTAAAAACGTACCACGGTATAGGTTTGGCATCGGTGGATTTGTCAGTTAAAACCTATGTTTAAGAAATACAAAACATCAAGTGAGGCGATCCCAACAGAACAGCCGCCCATTGACGCAAAAACAAAATTACTTATATCATTGATACTTGGAATTTCATGCCTGACCTGCCTAACAATTCTAATATTATTCTCATGTCACCGATACAAAAAGAAAGACGAAGGATCATATGAAATTGGTGGCTATTATACTCCTGGAAAATCATATAATTCTTGAGAGGGTAGAACCAGATGACTTGTTCGTGTAAAACCTACACGTTTGAATCAATCCTAAACCCAATATAAAGTTCACTTCGGAATTGTACATTTCATCTGCTCGTTACTGTCTTGTCTCAATTACCATAGCACTTCTTTTTTTGCCTGTAAAAAGTACTTCTAATTTGACGTAGAATATAGTAAAATCACCATATAAAGTGATTTTGCATATATCAATCGTTGGATTGACTCCTATGTAGAAATGCGAATTATCATTTGTTTCGCTCGAACTCGTGACTGTCACGTTTTGTTTTTGTGCGCAAAATAAAAATAAAATATTTTATCTAGTTTTTTTTACAAGCATTTTTAAGAATGTCGAATCTGGATTGGCGCAGATTCACATTTTTTAGTAGTGTCCAAGCCACAACAGTACCGTCAGTAGTGCCACAATCATGCGAAGGAAATTGTTATCCCCGCCATGAAGGGATTCAGTCTTGAAGTGCTTCTCCCAACATTTTAAGTCGCAATTCATTTAAAATGGCATCAGGGGTATCAATGAAAAGTGACATGTTCACGTGGCCTTCTTTACCTTTCCGATGAGACCGGAAATGTTCATGTTCTCGATGAAAAATATCAAATGAACTCTTTTATCGCTCATTCTGGTGTCATTTATAAAATTGAAAGTTCAAATCGCCACGATATCCTCGTCACTATTGGAACTAACGAAAATAATCAAACTGTTCTAAAAATCTGGTCAATTAGTCCAAACTTTCCTTTGGATTCAACGTTAACTCCTCGGTGTCTTCACCAACACAAATTCGATGAAAATGGTGTTGTTTCAGCTTTGGCATTACATGCTAACCTTTCACATGTGGTCATTGGATTTATAAATGGAAAAGTTCTGGTGCTAAAGGGAGATATAACAAAGGTAAGAATTGGAATGTATAACACAAAATGTATAATACTTACTACGGTTTCTAGGCTAAATATTCGAAAGTTAATCAAATTCACTCATCAGACTATCCGGTGACGTGTTTGAACTGGTTCAACGATTATATCTACATTTCCACAACCAAAGATGTTCAATATTACAATATGGCCGAACGAAACCCAGGCAGACGGCACATTGATGAAAAGGAATGTGATATACCGCTTCATTTCATTTCACTGAAAATAAACTTAAACGCAAAAATGAAATATCACTGGCAAGGGCTGCGCACCAGGATGTTCTGCGGTAACAGACAATGGCGAACTGGTTATAGCAACGGGTGAATCGCTCAAATACTATAATGTTGTGGAAAAATACCAAGTTAATTATCCTGTACCTGGCGAGAAATTTCAAATAATTGCACATGGAAAATATATTTGTGTCATGCTAAAAGATCATAATCTCAATTCGGAAAATGTTTATAAAATATCAGTGTTCAATCCTAAAGAAAAACTGAATATATTCACCGCGCAATATGACCATGTTAAATCTATTGCTCTTCAGGTAATAACGAGATATGAGAGTCTAAATGCAGTGTGTTCTGCGATTTCTGATATTATTCATAACTTTACCAGTACTACCAGTGATGAATGATTCACCCTCGTGTAGTGTCACCTGTGGTTCTTTTTCGTGGAAATCTCATTTCTAGATCCTTGAATGGACCGTATTTCATTTATCTCAGAATACCTCCTAAAGTTTATTGGGAATTTATTATGGAGCTTATCGTTGTAATTTTCTTTGTTGTCGATTAAGGACAAAGCGATAGCATTTGAACCGTGTATAATAGCATTGGACTCGTATTATTTTTAGTAATATATATTAATAGTGGAACTCTATATGTGTGCTTTCTGGTAAAGAAGAAATTTCACTCTGTCGCCTCATCGAAAACGATATTGATGAAAAGTCGAGGATTTAATCACATTAAAAATTCTAGTATTCCAATTTGATTCAAAGCTGAAGAATTTCAGAAAACTATCAATTTGTTTTCATATCATACCGTTAAAACATTTAATTAAAGTGGGAATAAATCCAAACTAAAGCTAGAAAGCTTGTTCCAGAGAAATCTGTTCGATGTTGCTGTATCAATTTGTCAGCACCACGGACTTGGTCAAAATGGATTATCAGATGTTTATAAAAGATGGGCAGATTTCCTTTACGCAAAAGGGGAGCACATGGAGGCTGCTCAAAAATATATTCAGGTAACCTTTTGATAAAATAAAATATCTCTGAATAAGATGAAAGAATTAAAATATATTATATGTGTATTAATTAAGACTATTGGGTACTTGGAACCCTCTTACGTTATTCACAAGTTATTAGATGCTCAAAGAATAAATTCACTTACCGTTTACCTTGAAGAAATTGAAGCTAGAAATAAATCTCGATCAGAGCATCGTAATTTATTAATTTCATGCTATGCGAAAAACAAAAACGAAGCGAAACTGAAAAAGCTTCTCGAAACATGTGATTCAAAAAGCGATTCAAACTTTGAGAATATCGAAAGTGCTATAGATTCTCTCACAAGAGCAGAATATATTGATTTGGCTTTTGCGTTTGCTGAAAAATTTCATCATCACGAGCTGGCGGTAAAGATTTTAACATCTCACACGAAACAGCCGTCACGTGCACTCAAATATTTGACAAAGGAAAGATTTATCGGAAATCTGGTCGACTTCAGAACCATTGATGTATTTTCTTGATAATTTTAAGTTTACTTTTAACTTAAGTCTTAAGCATTTCTTCGATAAACTGATAAAAGCTATCCCTGGAAACACAATTGAATCACTTGAAACGATTTGGCCGCCAATTTTTGGAATCAGAAGAAAAAGAAACTATTAATCTTATCAAAAATATTATAAGTCAATCCGATGTTACTTTGTGGACTGTTAATGACGAAGAATCTGAATTTGAACGTGATTTTGGCGATCAGAATACTCTTCGTGTCAATATTGAAGATATTTTTGAAATTTTGGATGATAAACCCTACTTGTTAATTGAATTATGCAAATATTGTTGTACACTGGAAGCAGCAAAGGGCCTTAACTCGGTTTGGCGACGGTTGTTGGAGATTTATTTGAAACAATGGTCGGAAACGCGAAATTTAACTATCGAAAACGAAATAATTCAAATCTTAAAATCTGATGAGCTGAATGAAAAAATTGGTTTGGTTCTCTGCCGGCAGTTCGACTTTCATATAGGTCCGCTTGTCACAAAATGGTTCAACCAATTTTATAAGTTGACAATTCATATGTGACGAGCCACTGAAGGATTGATTTATCTCCTCAGCCACGGAAAGACAACAAAAAACTTATCGGACTTACTCATGGTTTATTTGGAGAATAATAATCATCAAGACGCTCGCGAACTTTGTATCAAATATGGTAAAAGTGATTCTGATTTATGGCGAAAAGCAATTTCCGCCTGGGCAATCCGTGCTGATGATGAGACGATCGTAAATGAGTTAAAGCTAGCATTAGTTCATGCATCAGAAGTACTGTCTGTACTCACTTTAATAGCACTTTTGAGAGATTGCGAAGGCCCATTAAGGTTAGTGACAACACTTTTCAATGATGTTTTTTATATAGATACATTTTTATGGACCAAATTATGGTTTTTCATGCCGGAATAACAACAGTGTCGTCACTTCATTTAAGTCTTATAAAAGACCTTGTTTTGAAGAAAATTGAAGCAGATAATCAAGAAATAAAAGTGGCTGAGGAACGAATCGCCAAATTAAGTAAAACTATGCAAAATTCAAAAGAGAAAACTTCAAAATTACTGAATCAGGAAAATTTTTACTCTTACGTTTTGAATCATTGAACCTCTCCAAGGATTTGATGACTCAACATGATTTCGAAGGTTGGGTTTGTATGACAGTAATGGCGCATAAATCCCATGGGAATTGACCTATTTCGGGACCTGTTCGGATCGAGAGAAAAAAAGAGAAAACTTCCAAAGGCCACTATTTTTAAATTGTCAAAATGCAAGTTTTGTGGCCAAGATTTGACACTACCAAGCTAAGATCATAAATTATCAGATGTAAAATGCCACGATACCTTAAGTTATACCCAGGTAATTTATAATCTTTCAAAGTGTTCACTTTTTATGTGGCCATTCGTTTCACAAACATTGCTTTTCGACGTACATGGAAAATGATCGCGAGTGTCCAATTTGCTATCAAGAAAACCAGAAAATTCTTTCAAAAATTCGTCAACCCGATAAATTACTTACTCAGGCACGGCTCTTTAATCAACTCCAAAACTTATTCACAACAAAGTTAAACAATAACAATAGTGACAATTTTTGAAACTTTTCCCTCGACAGCCATCATAAGGATGAATTTTCTCGGCAGCTTTCCCGAAGCTCAGACGGATTTTCGAGTATGATCGATATGTTATCACGTGGTGAAATTTTGGTCCAACCAGATCCAAAAATTAAAACAGCAGAATCTGGCGACGAAATGACTGATGCAATTCCAATTGCACCATCAAGCAAGCTGCTTGCAAATCGAGCCAAAATTGCTGCAAGTTTGAAAAGTCAAAGTTATGCAAGTTCATATGGCTCTGGTTCTGATGTCACGGCCAATTCCTTCCGTACTAGTGGTGGCGCTAGAAATCCACCTCTGAATTCAAAATCTAAACCTCAAAATAGATCATTCGATCTTGACTTAGGTGGCACTGGTCAAGTACCATCAAAAATTGAAGTGGAACCAGAAAAAAATTTTTTTCGAAAAAATTCATCAGATGTTCAACCACCGGTACAACCAAAAACAGCTGATTTGAATCCGTTTGGGGATGATCCCGACGACAATTCGACTAATCCATTTGATGATGACGTCACGATGACATCACGACCACCGGTCAAATCAATACCAGAAAAGACCAAACTGTCAAATCCGTTTGGTGAAGTCGATGAAGCTGAATCTTCAAATCCGTTTGGTTATGATGAAATTGTTCCTTCCAATCCATTTGGCGAACCCGAACCAACCAATCCGTTCGGCGAACCGGAGGATGAGGAGTTTGACGCTAGTAATCCTTTTGCCTGAAGATTCTATGCAATATCCACGAAATTGACCCTAGAAGAATCATACGAATTCTTCAAAATTATTCTTCACGATTATTCTTCATTCTGTCATTTATTCAAGAGTTCAGTTTCTTAAAAATTCTTCAAATATCATTACTTTTGGGCTTTAAAACGTTAATTTCAGAGAAAAAGTTCTTATTGGCACAATAACTAATAATTAAATCGGTTCAAATCGAATCGGAATGGTTCGAATGGGACTAAGATGGTTCAAAGCTACTTTATTATTGTGTTTGACTGTGAAATGTGATGATTATAATCATCATGATTATACACTTATTGAAATCAAATCAAAAAATGATCAAGCGAATAGTATCACAATTTGCGCTGCATTTAATGGATCAGTAAGTTTAGAATAGTTTTATTGGAATAATTTTTAATTTTAAGGATTATGGTTTTCGGAATATGTCAACCTTCCCTTCGAGTCCATATCATTCCGATTTAACTTTTGATTTTGACGATTATTATCACAAAGGACCTACTTACACATGTAAAAATTCTACTGTTCCATTTGAAAAACCTAAAAAGTGAGTTACCTGGACCTTGAGCTGTTTTAAGACAAAACTTACAAATATTTAAGTGGATCATATGTTCTTGTCCAACGAGGAAATTGTAAGTTCCAAGAAAAAGCAGAAGAGGTTAAGAGAAATGGTGGCGCTGGTCTCATAACTGTTAATAATGAAAGTTCACTATTCGTTCCTGCTCCTTCCGATAATTCTTCGGTTAATTTGGGCATGTTTGTTGCTATCATTGGTAAAAATAGGTAAATATATCTCACTCAACTCGACTCAAATCAAATCGCCAATTCCCAATCCAATCTCATTTAAAATTAAAATTTAGTTACGAAATGTTAGAAGTATTCGCTGCAAATTCAAGCGGTTGGGACAATTTAAGAGGCTCAATGTATGTTCCAGAAACTTCAAAATTCGATCCAACATTAATTCCAATTTGGCTTATCGCAGTGAGCTGTATAACCTTGGGTACATTACTGTCCGGACATCAGGCCATGGGTGGCCCACAACGGATCGATAGGCTACAGGGAGATAATGATCGAGGAAGTCGGGAAAATGAAAATCCTCTTCCAGATCTGTTGAGACGAAGGTCTAATTCGGCTCCCCCTCTACCTAGTGCAGGTCAAACAAATCAGGTAAAAGTCTCCTCAAGGTGATGTCGTATTTGATCATTTTTATGATTTAAGGATAATGAAAGATCATCACCAACCGAGTAAGACTATCGTTTAAATAATTTATCATCTAAGTGTATTATTTTCAACCTTCTGTAATCAAACGAGTCTATTTTTGAATTCAACTATTGATATCTCGTTTAATTGTTCGATGGTCAGAGCGTAATGAGGTGCTGTTCAGAGTTCCGAAAAAGCACTAGTGCTAGGCACTAAATAGTGCTTTAGTGCCTAGTCACTAAAATTTTAGTGCCTTAGTGCTTAGTGCCTGGCACTAAGAAAAAGCACTAGTGCTTAAGCACTAAAATAAGGCACTAGCACTAAGACGTCTTGAGGGGAGGCACTAAAAAAGGCACTAGCACTAAGCAAATTTTGCACTATTCGGAACCCTGGTGCTGTTAGTAATTTAACCGTACTTTAATCCTTATTTACAACTTACATTTATAAATCTCTGTTAAAAGACGAAATTCAAATACAAGCGATTCAAGGGTCATTATTGATGCTGACAGCGATGTTGAATATGCTGAAAATGATGCCCAACAATTCACCAGCAAAAATGCCGGGAGTACGTAATGGGTTTAATACAATGCGGGTCAAGTGGGTTTTACTTTAAAAATTATAAACACTTATTTTTAAGTTTGGCTTATCGTTACAACTGCATGGCTTTTGCTGCTCTATTGCCTCTATGATTATTTGGTTTATATCATGATTGGTATATTTTGTATTTTTGGAGCTTCTGCGATGGCTACCGTGATTTACACTTTTTTCGTGATCAATTTCGAATGTACTGAGAGTATCACATGTCCTACCCGTGATGTCCGAAGATGGAAGTTTTGTGATTTAATTCCCCAACTTTTCTGCCGTTCTGGTTTCCCCGTTGCAGGTACACTTCCGACATATTTCTCTAAAAGTTAACAGGGCTTTTGGAACAACGATCGTATCATTTATTTATATTTAGGAGTTATACTTAGTGTCTTTTGTCTGAGTTTATCCATAACCTGGTTTATTTTCCGTCATTCCAGCTGGGCCTGGATACTTCAAGACATTATTGGATATTTTTTCTGCATTTTCACAATTTCTGAGCTACATCTTCCCAATTTTAAACTACTGACATTACTTTTGGTTGGTTTTTGTGTTTATGACGTATTCATGGTTTATATTACTCCATACTTAACACCAAAAGGCGACTCTATCATGGTTTCGGTAGCTACTGGAGGGTAAGCACATAAGTTCGCGAACCAAATTTTAACCTAATCGGAATGTTTAGATCTCATCCTGAAAAATTGCCTTTTCTGTTTCTAGTACCACATTTGGCCGTCTCCGAATTGCATAGCGTATGCAATATTGGTCTAAACTATTCAATGCTGGGATTCGGTGATATCATAATTCCAGGTTTTCTTGGTGGATACTGTGCCTACTTTGATTTACTCAATGTCCATGCGCATTATTATTATTGGTGGACATTCATCTTTTCTTATGGATTTGGGTAAGACTATAGTATATAGACTATACTATGTCTAGTATCTATACTGTATAGACTAAAGTGGGTTGTGTCTTCACGATGGTCGTCGTCTCTATACTGTCCAAGGCGAAATGCGGACCAATAGAACATCGGGAAGACACATCCCAGCTTACTGTATAGCGTTTTTCAGTATAGTCTTCAAACAAGAGGGTTCTCTCAAATGAAAATGGAACCATTAATAATAAACCGTTTTAGGTTGATTTTAACTTTTGTCGCTTTGATTCTGATGGCGACAGGACAGCCAGCCCTATTCTTCTTAGTTCCATCAACAGTTGGCAGCTTACTTCTATGTGCATACGTTCGTAAGGAAACAAATTTCTTCTGGAACGGACCCAAATTAAAAGAAAGTCTTAACTAATAATCAAAACTGCATACACCAAATATATGATACAAACACTTCTACAACCTCGTTTTAATAGTGGCCTCACATTAGAGTGTCCACTGGTTCTTGAACTTTCACACATTAGAGTGATCCACTTTTGTATGATTTTGCAAAATTTACGTTAAGTTCGGTTACATAACATATAGTCGGCCAGGATACCGTTAGTTCCGGAATAATTGTTTCCGAACGCAACTTTTTGTTCCGAAGTTATGTTCCGAATATGAAAGGAACCGAAAATACATTTCGCTTGTTTTCATTGCACAAATATAGTAATTTTGCCTTCAGAATGGACTTGTTGCTACCGTTAAACTGTACAAAAATCTCGTGGTTTTTGATAAAGGTATCGGACCAGGTCAAAATGATGTTCGAAAAAGATGATATTGATACTAGCAGCGAGAGTATAGGGGTGTACCACATTAGGCTTTTGGATTTAGTTACGTGTTCAAACAAAATATATAGTTAAGGCAGGGGTATTGTATAGAATTGGTTTTGATCTAGATCATGTGGTACCCTTCATAAAGGGAAGGTTTCAATAAAAAATATGCCTGATCTCTACTCAAATAGTGAGCCAGACATTTTGTCCGCATCCAGTGAATTATCTGGAGATATATATTAATATAAACTTTAAACAGTTGCGAATAGTGAAGACACATCAATTGTGGATCTTTTCGAAACATGTCTTGCTTATGAAGACTTGGACCGTGTGATTCAACAATTTTCTACTGAAACATCTGAAATTCCTAGCACCATTCAGTAGGTTTATTTATGCATTTGACTTGAGTTAACGTTTCGTCATCAGAGGAAAAGCAGTCTGGCTTCTTCTTCGGATCCTAGAAGCAAATTCGAAGTACCTATGGTCAGCCTCGCCAAGAATATCTCCGATGGGACATATCTCGGCGATGACTACATCCCATTATGATTATTTCACAGAAATATCTGCAACAGAAAAGGATAAAAAATGCATTGTTACACCAGCACAGTCAGATGAATCGTATCTTTGTTCCGTAGCTGATTGTGACTTCAAAACTTCATCGAGCAAATCTATTCGAATGCATTTGAAAAGTCATTTGACGGACGAATCGGAAACTTTAAAATTAGCGGCTGGTAAGATAAAAATTTTCGATCGGAAAAAAATCTCAATCATTGGACCAGACGGTGGCACAATCGAGCCAATGAAAACTGATGATGGTTTTTGTGAATGCCCTTTATGCAGTAAGACTTTTCAATTTAGGTGATTTTTCAAATTTATACTCCGAGAATGTTTGCCAATTGGTCGAGAGCTTCATCTTCCGGAATTTATTTGAAAATTAGTCCAAGAAAAAACTATAACGAACACATGCTCTCACATATAAAAACTAAAGATGTGGAATGCGAAATTTGTTTGAAAAAATATCGAACTCAGAAACATTTGAAGAGACACAAAGTTCGAATGCATAGCTCAAAATCAAAATTACCTTGTCCGGAATGTAAACAACATTTTAATTCTACCAAAGGAACAGGCTCATCGAATTGTTACATTTCACCTCAAAATCATCGTTTTCAGCTATTTTCGAGTATATCATCTGTAATATATCATATTCTCTGAAATATATCACGGAATAAAGTGGTATCATTCCTTAGAATGATGAACTTAGATTGAGCGTACACACGCGGAATTCGGACGATTTCATCTTTCTGAAGAGTGACATCATTTTAAAATATCATATTCTCTGAAATGGCGCCCTCTAAATTGCTTATTCGGAGAGTCGTTTTCCCCTTTCTCCTCTTTATGAGCAGATTATGATATTTTATTCCGTGAGATGTGTTACATGCCTATCGAGCCACTTTAAAGAACTAGACCGCCATATAAGGTATCACCAGACAAAAAATCTAAGCTGCCCTGATTGCGACAAAACATTTCAATTTCGAAGTCAGTTAAATTATCATCAAATAAGCAGGCATAATAAGCCATCTAATTTTGTGTGCGAATATTGCTCTGAATATTTCCAAAGGAACTGTTTCAAAATTTTAATAATTAGAATGGTCGAGGGAATCGGGAAAATAAATGAACTCCACAGTTGGTTTTTTTAATTTTGTGATCTTGATGTTCTGCTTTATCAATGCTCCAAGTCGCTTTGAAACAAGACAGTAACTATCATCTCGAACGGCATAAACAGAAACATACATTTATTGTTCAAAATGTTTCTCAGCTCCAACAATACGCGTCGCAAAAGAAAATCATGCCAGAAAAATCCGACGACCAAATATCCGATAACTTGGATGATGAAAATGAAACCGATTTTGAAAAATTTCTACAGCCGGATGATAGTAATACTGCCACAATATGAAATAAAAAATCAGGCTTTTTTTAAAGAAATTCGATCATTCCTACATATCTGAGAATTTAAAACTTCACCTTATCCTCCTGTAAAACATCGGTCGAGGTGATATTTTAAATACTCGGATATATTATTTATACACTAAATTAATCATTTAATGAAGATAATAAAAAAGAAATGCAAGCAAATACGAAAAACTGGAATTTTTCGTGTTATTTGTTGTCCAGCGAGCTTTTTGAGTATTGCAACCATCTATTTCACAAAAAGTTGTTTCGATCTGAAACTGTAAGTTAGATTCTATTGACCGCAAACTATCGATATGTGAAACACTGTATTACCGAAGTGTTTGTCCCAGGATTTGTTTGAAGACTTCTTTTATTTCCATTGACCCACCCATATGTGATTTGGCTTTTTGAATTGGGATTCTGAATTGAACAGCCCCTCATTGCATATTCATAAGTAATACTATCAATGTTATTGTGCTTTCTGCTCAAATCTTAGACAGGTTAAGGACCTAAAGTACCTCTCGAAGCCACTCATAGGAGTGACACATTAGAACGATACCACCTAACCCTTTTGTGTGATAGTAAGAGGAGACAGAAGCATAACAAGTAGTCATATTCGTTCCGTCGCAATAAAAGTTATCTGAAAGTGGGTTGTTGTAACAAGGATCATTTTCAAGACGGGTAACATTCACTTTTGTTTCACACTGATTGCATCTTAGCCTGGTTACACAAAAATGTCAATAATATAAATTATTTTCATCAAAATCACAATTGTTTTTAATTCTGAAACCAACCTTAAACCAGTCTCGGTGCTCCAGTCGAGTTCGTTTGGATACTAAAACGCTTATTTTTATTGAAAATTCGCTTAACTTTTCTGGCTGATACATGCGTCATAAAATATGACTCATATTTTATCAAGATCTCTTACTGACCCATTCAAATGTAGGATAGTCCATATTGTTGTTTGCATCGGTAAAATAGTAAGCGTTTAGGGTTCCATGATTACCATAATTACTCCCATCCAAATTAATTTGACATCCATTTGGATATTTTGCATAGAGGCACTCATCAGCTATGAATCAGATTACCAAAAATCAGATTACCGAACAAGTGGATATTCCAGTCCGGATTTAAAGAAATTATGGCAAACTAAAAACTGACGGAAAAACTGTTTCGACACCATTTATATTTTTTTCATACTTGCAGCCTCGCTCGACTGTCGTATATTCGACGTTTAAATCATCTCGACCAACACCAGGTACTTTAAGGATGAGATTACTTTTACAATAAAAATGATAAGTGCGAGTTTTGAAAAACGAATACCAAAACACATTGGATTATGGAATTTTGATCTCAGAAAAATGGTAATAAGTGATTTATTTTCATGTTTGGTGTGGGATTTAATATTGAAATGATCTTGAAATGCTTGTATATTATATAACTTATATAATATAATGGTATCTCACGCTTGGCAGAGACCCTTTTATTAACTAACGAGGTGTCAGTTATTAACTTACACCGTGTAAGTGATGACGGAGAGAAATAAACTCTTTGATAATTAACTTACGACGGTATGCATAGAATAAATGATAACATCCCAGGTGACAATATTCTTTTTTACCACTCTGTTCGAGTTCACCATTGAGTTATTTCCACTGTGGAAAGATATTAGGTATCCACAGCCATATCGGGTTTTGACTGTTGAAGGTCGATTTTGGCTGTGGAAATTTAAAAATGCATTTGACTGTGGGTCAATAAAGTGGATCAATAAAGGTTCAGGCATTATTTTCAAGGCTTGAATAGAATTTTAGTCTAGTAAACTCGTTACTTTGATCTCAATTTCCAACAATCGTCCAAATCACTTCCACCAGTTGGTTTGTCCAACTGATTGAATTTATCTTTCACAACTCTTTTCGTTGTTTGACAAACATGACAATACTCACACTTAATATCATACTCCAAATAAATATTTGGACATAATTCTTACCTGTATTACGTGGAACAGAAATAGCAATTTAAGTCTCATCTCAAAAATTGAATCAGAATATCGGATTTAGCCAAAGATATGCTTTGTTTGATGAAGGAGTGGCTCAAATCTATGCGATGACCAACAGCTTTTGTAATCCAAAATTAGAAAGGCGTCACCTAATAATAATAAATTGATTTAATTTGCGCACAACTGTAACTGATGGTAACGTGTTTTGCAGTCAAAAATAACTGTGATAATAAAATAAGACTACGAATTTTTTTTTTGACTACATGAATAAAACAGAAGATCAAAAATGAATTCCTAACCAATTTGGCTATTTCGTAAATTGTAATGCTGTAATTAATTGCATTCCTAACCTCGTCAAATTCTAATTATTTTCGCAGTCAGAAAAGTGTGTTAACTATTTAAAAGTTTCCATTATATTTCCAGAAGTGTTTATTTTGTTCATTTCAATTTTAGACTCCGCGCAGGAAAGAGCTTAATAATTTGGAAATCGGTTTAATGCTTGCATTTGGTGAATGAGCATATCCTGACAAAATCAAAAACTGGAAATACAAAGTCGCCGGCGATTATAATCCAGCAAGAGTTAAATCATGTGTCCATTGTGACGCATACTGTGGCCGCGGCCATTTTATTTAGTGTCATTGAGCCTACTTTCGTTTCGAAACTTGAACACTTACTGGTTCCGGGGTTGTCCGGGTATAATTCGGATCATATCAAATACTTAAAGTAACTCAACTTATGATTTCATTAATTTTATTATCATAATAAATATAAATAGTTCATAGTTCAATAGGACAATATACAGAAAGTGTAGCATTTAGAAACAGATTTAGAATTCACGGGACAAAAGTCAAGCAGTATCAAATAGAAATAGCAGTTTGGTAAATAAAAGAAATTATTCAACGGGAAAGGATTTGAATACTTTTCGTTAGAAATCTGACATTTTTGTAACAATATTATGTTTCTACCATAATTATCGAGTTTCGGGCTGATTTTGGGTTGTTGCGAGTGGAATTATGAAGTTTTAGGTTAAGAATAACACGTTAGGAATATAACGCTGGTTTAGTGCAGACCGCATTGGCAACCTCTTCGGCGCTGTATCTGAACCATGTTTTCGAATTAAAACTGAATTTGACCGAGCTTAATGCATCGGTATTAATTCCTGCATTTTCATCCCAATTGAACCAGTCTATGTAGACAACAGGATTCTTAGTATTGTCTTTAACATAAATTCCCTCAGTGATACCGTCGTTCAGCCCAAGCCAGACTTCTTGATCTCGGTTTTCAAAGTTAATCAGATTGAGATATTCCCAAAGATTATCATTATCTGCTTCGGAAAGTGGAGTTGCGATAATAGCTCCTTCAGCCTTGCATTGTTTCTTCAAAGTGTTTTTCTGATCGATTTCATCGAGAAGCTTGTAACATGTTTCTTTAATTTGACACCAACCGTCTTCACATGATCCTTTCTCGCATGTTTTCTCTTTTTCGAGAGATCGTGATGGGTTTTCTTGTGCTTCTTTTGTGCAAACTGCATGAGCAAAGTTTTCTGCAGAATATCGGAACCATGTCTCTGAGCTATAATTAAACTTGACCGAGCTCATTTCATCGGTATTAACTCCAGTGTTATCGTCCCAATTAAACCAGTTAATGTAAACAACAGGATTCTTGGTATTGTCTTTCACATAAGTTCCCTCGGTGATACCATCATTTAAACCCAGCCAGACATCATCATATTGAAAATCGACGAGACGCAGATATTCTTTCAGATTTTTGTTCTCGGCATTCGACATTGGGGTGACTAGAATAGCTTTTTCTGCCTTGCACTGTTTCTTGAGTGTATTTTTCTGGTCATAATCAGCAAGCAACTTATAGCATGTATTTTCAATTTGACACCAGCCATCTTCACAAACTCCCTGGTCACATGATTTCCGCTCTATCGAACGTTCTGGGGCTTCTTTAGTGCACACTGCATAAGCTTCATCAAAAGCGGAGTACCGAAACCATGTCTCAGAGTTATAATCGAACTTGGCGGAACTGATCTCTTCTGTGTTAGTTTGAGAATTTGTATCCCAATTGAACCAATCGATATAAACTATCGGATTTTTTGTATTGTCTTTGACATAAGTCCCTTCGGTAATACCATCGTTAAGTCCAAGCCAAACTTCTTGACCAGAAAACATTATCATATCAAGATATTTTTTCAAATCGGAATTAAGTTTTTTGCTCATTGGTGTGGCAAGAATAGCGCCTTCTTTTTTGCATTCACGTTTCAATGTATTCTTTTCGTCTTTATCTGACAAGAGTTTGTAACATGTTCTGTCAATAAGACACCAACCAGCGCCACAGTTTCCCTGATCACACATCGGGAGTCCACGATCGATGGGAGGGCCAGGGGGTGTTGGAGTAACTGGGGCTTGTGATGGCTAAAATTTGGCGTTAAATGAATTTCAAGCTATGTATACGGTCTAAAAATTAATTAATATTGATAACGACTAACATACACGAATAAAATATATTCAAAATATGTTGTATTATGTGAATCGTAATTTATGATAAACCATTTGTTTGTCTTGATGTTCAGCCTGTTGGTCAAAACAAGAGCTGTACTTAGGGGTGCTCAAGCTCAGCTCACTTAAGAATGATAGAATATGAATTTTGACGTCATTGGATCACGGGGTCATAAATAACATGTCTTAGAACGAATAACATTATAAAATTTGTTATGTCGTTACAATTTGTTATGTAAGTTTTGCTACAGCTTTTAAAATGCACTTTCCTGATATTGGGATATATTTTAGATGTGCACAAAAATGGCACAGCAATGAATTTTCCATGATATTGTTATCGTTTTATCCAAAGGTGTGCTGTTAAAAATCGAGGTTTTTGAACTAAGTATTTTGAAAATATTTAAACATATTAAATTGTTATTATTAAACTGAGTGCATGTTTGATAAAATAAAATAATTCTATTTTCTTACCGTTTTAGACTTCCAATCCACTCTAGTCCAGCTTGAAAATCTGGTAGTCGCATCAAAGCAGGTTCTTGAATTATTACAGCATTTGCGACAAACTGAATGCGAGAACTTTTCTTTGATTTACAAACCAGAATCTAGATAATGCTACAATTAAAGAGATCGGTTCAGTTTCATACGGTATAAATTATACCGGAAGGCTCGAATACGGCTTATAAATCCTTTCCTTTAACTCCGGTCGGCATTGAGTGTATTTCTTTCCGAGTCTCCAATTCATAAAATTTTGTTTTTGATTATTCTGACAGGCGTTGGTTTGCTTCATTAAGATAAAGATTTTGACATTGACTTAAAAAACTCTGGCTTCAATCGAGGATAAAATACCAAAATTATACAGTAAATCGTGGAAGATCTTATCTATAAATATACTGATCATACTGAACATGCTTTATTTATGTACAACATTTAATTGGTATTATTATTGTTGAACATAATTTATTGATGATATTATAATATATTGATCATTAAAAATTCAGGTGAATCTTAATCAATTAACTCTAATAAATCTGAATCTATGCCTTGCATCCCATGGTGACTCTGCTGGTCGCCCCATATCGACTTCTCCATTCAACTTGACAAGAAGAATTGATCCTGCACGTTTTATATTTACCCAGTCTTTGACATTCGTCCATCGATCCATTTTCGCATGTCCAACATTTGAGTTTCTCTGCGTTCGAAACGGCATTTGAAACTGCTAATACTCCCAAGAATAACTTCATTTTCTTATCGAAAATTACTTTTAAAACTTGTTTTATTTTTACGATGTTTTGGAAATGTTACGTTCCTATTTATACAGTGGGACTGAATCATCACTCTCCTCCACCATGAACTCTATGGCGCCAATGCTCCATTCTCGATTATATCATATATGACATTGTGGATGATGTTGATCCATACCGTATGTATGGACCATACATAATACCCAACTCCATGTTGATTGATGAATAGGCTATGATGAATAGGCTATGCTTCAGCACGTTAAGTCCTATGATTCATAGGCTATGAATAGGTTATATCTTGAACAAGAATAAAAAGGACTTTCATGTCAGAGCTACGAATAAATTATCTAAAATTTAGTGTCATTTTGTTAGAAATCTTGTTTAATTCTCTAAGCGAAGAGATTTCGAAATCATTTTCAAGTTCGTTGAGTAAAATTATCAACAAAATTATAAAACAAACCTACAGACTGTAGGCTAGAGCCGAATAAATTATTGATCGTTCTGTTTACAAATTGAGATTATCTCAAAATGATAAATTACGTTTAGTTATTAGTACTTAATTTGAACTTGCTACAGGTTCTATGTGTCTTGTTTTTTTTCCGATTGGCGATTTGAGTTTCAAATGTAACTTTAACTCACGCTTCAAACTGGTTGTTTCAACCAATCGCCCCTTATCTAATTTTTTCAGGTACTTAACGTGAAACATTTGCGGTCATATTGACGTAATATATCAAGCATAATTTATGCCGCATTAAGTATTGAACCTAAGCCTGGAATTCACAACTAGACGTCCAGGGTCAACTTAAGCACTCAAGAGTCAAATACCGTCTTAGTTTCATTAACCTCAACGAACATAAGCACAAATTTCGGGGACATCGGGGGGCTCAGCGGGATTGAACCACGAGGAGTATTTTCGTTGAGCTCAATTTCTCAATTTCAAATTCATGCAAGGTGAATTGTTAGGCGCTGAAAATTTATTCAAATGTGTCAATTTCTTGTCATTCTGAGATATTTTCAAGTATAAGTTGCGATTAGCGTAACCCCCATCTGAATGTACGATTTACTCTTTAAAACTTTGACACAAAGTACGTGTCATCTTGTTGCGTGTTTCCACTTAAAGACACTGGTTTGTTAATGGCGACTTTCCTTACATTATACACATTCAAAGCGGTTATTATTTCGTCCGCGTATGTTTCTTCGAGTAACATTAAATTCACATTTAATTCACGTCAAAGTTCAGCTGAATTGGCCAACTAATTGATAATAAGTTTTTGTACTCGATAAGTTTTTGTGCGTTTAGCTTACGTTAATTGGCTGCAAGCTTGTTGCTCGACGTGAAAGTGCATTTCTATGATACGGACTGCTGCAAGCAGCTGCGTACACGACGAGTTGACAAGACAAGACTTTTCTGATTTATCAAGGATGAAAGGTTATCTCAGCGGACTTAATTTTAAGATATGAATCATATGTTTTGATGATTTCATGGGCAGACTGCCACAAGAGCCTTAATTCAACTATTATAGGATCGATGCGTAAATCGAGATTTTTTTGCATGACGCCTAAGAAACATGTTTTGTCAGAACGGGTTTTTATTCGACAGAATATTTTTAGACTTCGGTCAAGATGCTTTTTGGAATATACCCTCTTCTGATGCCAATTGAAGCATCAACAAAGTCATCATTTGAAGTTCCACCAGGAACTTCTTCTGCTACTTCTTCAGCTCTAGCTTCTAAGTAACCCTCATATCCTTCTTGCCAGAGACCATGACCCTTTTGAAAATTTTCATTGAGTCTGTACCTGCATGTTTGGGCTTGTGGTGGAAAAGACCCTGTCGGTGAAGGCGCAAAGGGAAGGTTGGATGGATGTCTGTATTCAGTTGGTATCATATCGTGCAGTTTGTCATGAATGACATTCGGACTATTTATGCTAATCAATGTTTTAAACGTGATAAAATTTCAGAAATTAAAGAAATGGTAAGAGCCAAATTGTATAATACTTCATGTATTCTGATATTGCTATTCTATAATACTTGAATAATCCGAATCTTTTCATTAGGTTTTTGATTGGCTCAAACTGAAGCTTATAAAATTTTACCGACACTCGAAAGATTTTAATTTTGACTGTTAACATCATTTTTGTTTGTTCCGGTCGGATCCGAGGTTTTACACGGGTACATTAATTTTAACAATTACTTGAGTTTAGCAAATTCCTTGGTATACTACGACCGGTATCCGGTAATGTTGAACTCCGGTTGAACTCCGAGGCGTCATCGCTTGGCCTTGACTGTTGGGTTATTGAAGTTGGCAAACCAGAAACACTCCCTCTAGCACCCCTGAAATGATTGCCGCATGACTTTTATGAATTTTAAGAGAAATGAACGAACCCTTCAATAGTTCTCATGAAATCAATTTTCAATTCATTGATACTTCTTTTCAATTCATCTATTCTGTGTTTCTGTTTCATGTCATTCAAGAATTCATCCAGGACTTTAAATTGATATCAGAATGCAGTGTTAATATCAACGTATTTAAAAAAGACATTCACAAAGCTAAGTATGTCACATACTATATATACAGTATGTCATCGTATCTCACGCAATTCCTTTTTTATTACGTTTGATCAGCCGTTTTCTCGTTTCGTCACGATAATCAAGCTGAATGATCAAATCGTCGGCATCGTAGTCTTCATTAATGAAGTTTTCATGCCCTAATAAATTATTTATGAGCCGAAATCACTTATCTTTACACTTCACCTATAAATATATAAATCTGTCTAAGCTCAGAGACCTTTTCTCGTTTTGAACGTTCACTAGAGCTTGAAATAACCTGAAAATAATTTTCAATCTGTAGAATACTTTTAAATGTCCATCCACGAATTGGTACAAGCCGATTTCGCTCGACTAATATATCATAAAAAACTTCGCTGATGTCTTGTAAAATGACCGCAGGGGTTTAATCTAAAAGTATTTTTTCGTTTTCGATTAAACCCTTTGAAACCACCCAGCAAATCTGTGTGGGACTCACCCATTGAAAGACTGATCCACGTATTTCATCCGGTGTGCCAAAATATTCAAGCAAAGAGAGTTTTTCATATTCAATGGCTTTTCCGAGAGCTGTTTGGAAATTATGATCAGGTAGCCCGAGCGAATCAGAAAACGTTGTTACAAGAAGTTTAACGATATCATCAGAGCACTCCCAGATTGGCTCAACAAATCGAGGCAAAACTTCAGAATTGTAAAACGGCTTGGCACCTGGTACAAGTTAGCTCAATTTGTATCTATTAGCTACCCTGGGGGACATGAGTGTTTTGTAAAGGAGAGGAGGGAGAAAAACATTCATGTCCCCCCCCGGGTAATATTTATGAAACCTGTTTTCAGAAAAGCGTCTACTTTGACCAAATCGGCGTTTGTTGCCTTTTTTGTTTGGAGATCGAGTAGTTCTTCGAAGAAACGATCGTTTAAAGGGGGGTTTCGATCATTATGCATTGAGAATAAGTCAGTGATTTTCTTTTCCCAATCCGCGTGATCGCATATTTCGATTATATTAGTGATACTACCACCATTATTTGCTTTGATTGATTTTTAAGAGTTAGAAGTGTGGTAGAAAGTGACAGATGCTTTGGAATCTAGTGGAAACAAACTTTGCGTGGCTGCAGAGAAATTTCGCGTAGGTTACTTTGGTTTGAGTCTTGGAAGTATTTGTAAAACTGTCCTACCATGCTGCGTTCACTGTCATTTACCCATATAATAACTTATTAACAAGTAAGTTTATTATAAAACGTTTTCCCTATACTCTTAAAATTCATCGATTCCTGAATCGAATTTCTCTTGCCAACAAAGCAAATTCTCTCGAAAACTTTTTTGCAAAAGACACACAAACATCTTTGCTACACGTCCTTGCTATTAATATTTCCTTTAGTTGAAAATCCTTGTCTGAAAATCCTTGACGAGACAATTAAAAACGTAAATGTTTGTGAGTATCAAATGGGAAAATTTGTATTGACTATCAATGAAAAGCTTTACCTTTAACAGTCACGATACGAGCGGGGAAAAGTGCGTGGAAATTGTAAAAACATTACATGTAAAATTTTTCCCTTTTGGTTCTGGAGAACCAGCTCGAATATCTAATGGACTTGCTTACATAAGAGAGAAAGAGGAGGACAACTCTCTGAATATACAAATTGTATATTATATAGAGGGCGCCATTCAGCTCATCCTGATATTAATTAACTTTATAGTCATTATACGCTATTTGAGTTAACTATAACACACACAATAATGAAAAAACACACATATTGAATTTACATTTTCATCTTCAATTCCATTTCATGCCACGTGTGTTACTTATGTTTGACGTTTTTAAGGGCATCCTAAATAAAATACATTACTCTGTTATTCCTTTGTATTAAATTTTCTGCCATGTAGGTAAATCCCATCCTTAGGATTACTATCTGAAATAAAGATACTTTCATTTTGGTTTCTCGGTTCTTTATAATAAGGTCTTCTGACTCAGAAGTTCTGAGTTCACAGAGGACATTATTACGTAATACATTCAAATGACGTCATGGATACCCAAGAGCGTGTTTTTCAAACCTTGATATCGATTTAGTAAACGGTTATGAAATACTTGCTGAATTGGTATGGCTGAAGTATCCTCAACAAAGGTTCAAAAATGATGAAATGGTTCAAAAAAAGTTTATTTATCAAAAATAATTGTATAAACAAATAAATTATTCGCTCAGAAAAGCAGCAGTGCCTGTGAGTGTCCAGTTTGTATTGCCAAGTCCAGGTAAAGTCATTTTTGAGATGAGACTTGACCGTTCAGTAGCTGAAATTTTCAGGTAAATTTAACGTCATTTGAGGGCGAATCAGAAATGTGTGATCCAACTGAAATGCCTTGGGCTAAATTGGACAAGCTAACTTACTGTTATATAAAGGAATAGTTGCGATTGTTTCATCTTCAGGTAAAAAACTTATCCCCAAAGGTGGCAGTTTGACAAGGGTCTTCGTCTCAAACTTAGCTGAAGTTACTTTTGTACTGAAATCAGCGCCCATTATCATTAGTCCAGTCAATTTGACCTTGCCAGACGTGGACAAACGAATAATTTTCGATCCGGTCATATCTTCAGCAGATCCAAATTTTTGATCAAGAGATACAATTAATGCGGATGGGCGGAACAGTTTTGAAACATCGATTGTTGACCCAAAATCGTCATTCTCGAAAATGTATTTCAAATTCGCACCGATTTGTTTGATAAAATCAAGAGGCTTTTTTTATTTTAAACGAATAATACATCTGAGTATTTAAAGTGTCACCTCGACCCACGTTGAAGAAAGGTGGTTTAGATGACACTTTATTTACTCAGCTATCTTAAAATTTCCCTATAGTTTGAAACATTCCTTGGATGAACTGGTTGAATAAAGTCGATCCCATTTATCAGGCACCTGATCCATCATAAACATTTTAATATCTTCTCTGAGTTCATCACTTAAAAAAATGATGATTTTTAATAATCGAAATATTGAGCGTCTCATTCAAAATAATTCAATTGAAAACCCACCTCAATCCAGCCTTGGTTGCAGATTTTAATGATTTGACTGTGTGTGATATCATATGATACAACTTTGCTCCGAAACGCCGCTCACCGACCTGGAAAGCAGCTACGGGGTCCTCTGAAACCGTAGTCGGTTCCTCGTAACGTAGTATCAAATCTGTAACACGAGTGTCGATAGACGCCTTGAATGTTTTACCAATAATATCAACCATTCGGCTCCATTCTGCTTGTGAATTATGAGTCTGACGATGAAGCTTGGTTTAGATTTCCATTGTCAATCCTAACAAATTTTATTTGGCAAACAGGGTAGAAATTTGTATTATACAAAATGGAAACAATCCTTGACAATGAGTCCGATAGTTTCATCGAATCTTGACTCTGTAAGCGATCTATCTGCATTCTTTGAAAGACCTTACACGGATTTTAAAATGATCGAATCACCATTATATATGACCCTCACAACTTGTCACAAGTTGGTCAACTTTTTTAGAGTCCAAGGTGAGATAATCAGTTTCAAATTCCGCCTAATATCTCGCCAGTTTGAGCAATGGGGAGATTCGAAATGTATTTGTTGGCTGCTGTTCTACCTTTTTCTGGGTAAGATGGCATTTTTGGTAAATCTGGACCGCTATCTGAGAGAAGTCTATCAGCTAAATTCGCTAAAACTTGGTGATCGACCTCATTATCAAGTCGTGGACCATAAATAACTTCACATATCATATTCTTGAGTAATTTTGGTTTTATCGAATTACTCTTACTGTCGATGGGTTTCAAATTAAAGTTTCTCGTTGGCAAACAAAACTTTTAGTCCGTCATAATTTATGGCCCTCAATGAGGATAGTGGCGCCATGGAGCAATATCAATTTGTAAACCAGCCTAAGTTTGAATCCAGCTCGAAGATCAGATTTAGTAAAATCGTAAGTTTTTGACCATCCAACACCACCATAATTTAATCTTTCTTCAATAACAGCATGCAACAATGATAATTTCAATGTTACTGGATTTCTTGAGTCGTCCCAAAGACTGCTTATTCTTGACATTGCTCGATTTAAGCCAGGTGGCGCCTCCACGGAAAATTTTATACTTCGACGCAAAATGGCACTGGAGAAATCTGGATTCGGCTCAGATGTTAACCAGAGACGGAATGTTGGTGAAATATTAACTTCATCGAAAAGATATTCGATGGCAGCAAGCCATTTGGCGCCAAGATGACAGTTTTTAAGCAGTATCCAGCTTCCATTTTCCATTGACATTCGAATTTTCTAGAAAGTATATTTGAAAGTTATCGCCGAATCATTTCGAAAGCTTTGAAAAAAAAACTTACCTCGGCGACAGTATCATTTTTATTTTCCAGTGCAATTTGAATCAAGTCAACCTCCATTTCGCTTGCGAGCGCTTCCACATCTGACGTCGGATCCACACCACCAGACAAAAGAAGTAAAATAGGGCTTTGAGGTGAATTATAGTCATACAACGACCGAAGACCATGACTCGTTTGTCCGTCATCAAGACCGGGAACAAGTTGTTTGATAAAAAAATCAGCTGCAGGAAAGAAACGATCATTTCGTTTTTCTTTAATGACTTAGAATAGCTTTAAAAATTATGACTTCAAGAGTTCCAGCCATTTGGATCACTTTAGAACTTTCGATAGTTTTTGAAAATTGTTTTGAAAGCCCGCCTAAAAATTTTTGAAATGGTGTCAGGTTGGGAATTGTAACAAATTCAGGATTGTCATTTCCTATCCATGAGCTGACATCTTTTCCGCGTAAGGAGGGTACCATTGAAATATCGGTACCATTAATGAATGCATCCCAGTCATTAAATTGATCGGGATAAAATCCATGTAGAACATGTAGCATGTTTGGAATCGAATGATTCGTTGCACTCATTTGACGTACAAAAATAAGACTTCTTTTAAGAAATTCCGAGCGTAGCGTATTAACACTTGATCCTTTGAACTGGTCAAGAACAAGATTGTAAATTACCAAAATACAGTGAAGGCCAGTTGTGTACATATTGTTAGCAACTGCGACATCTTGAATTTTGAAGAAGGCATTGGCGCCAAACTTAAATTTTGAATTAGGGCTCAATAAGTTACCAGCCAATCAAATTATAAAAAACTTAGGTACCTGAGCAAGAGTGAAATAAATATTCCGTTCGTCTTCGAGTTTGACCTTTGTTTCTTTAATTTCATCGAGCGTTTTCTTGGCATCTTTGGTCGATTTCTTTGAATTCTTCAAACTTTCTATCAATTTATCATTGTTCAAAATGTTGCCTTCTGATGTCGCTAGGAGAGTAAGAAGTTCATCTTCGAGTGCAATTACTTTCAGTCGAAGAGATTCTTCCTTCTTCACTGACGAGATCATATCTTCTTCAAGCTGAGGCTTCTCGGATTTGATGGCAAGGGACAAAAATTGATGTTCAAGGCCTTTTCTGGTCATTGAAAACACAACAGGAGAAACAATTCCAGACAAACACTTTATGTTTTCATATTCATATGATTTAGATGCAATTATTATCTTAACACGAGTTACCACCGTATATCATCGAATCAAAATCAATTTAGGGTAATCCTAAAATCGGACATGACTCGAGAGATTTCTGGAATTCCTAGGGGTTAACATTAAGGGTTAACTTTCCTTGAATCCAGCATTTACATCATGAGAACTTTTGCCAATACGAATGCTAGGTCGTGTCCCGACAGTATGAAGCTTGTTTTTGAGAACTTCAAATATCAACGGACTAATATAAGAAACATTTTCTACAAGAATAGTTTTTCCAAATCGAATCGCTAGCTCAATAGAACTTTGAATGTGATCAGAATCACCTGAAATGACTTGTATATCTTTGATGTAATTCTGAAAAGAGTTTTCAAGGATACACTTGACATATTTAGCAGCCCATCAATGACTGAGAATAAAATATAGCCACTTCAAAAAAGCAGAATCCTCGAAAACCTGGCTTGATAAAAGCCTGACTTCTTCCTGATTGGTCAATAATAAATGTGGGACGAATGAATCCCAAAACAGTTGAAGCATTTTCCAATGAAAGTGAGTCATTTGGCATTCCAGAATTTGCATATTCCAGCTGCTTGGATTCGGATGTGATGAAATTGAGGAAATCTAATTCAACACCAAATTCATTTTGCCACTCAGAAAACTTTTGTTTTCTTTCCACTTCAGACTTAGAAGACAGGAAGACTTTACTTTGGTGCCCACGGTCAAAATAATTCAGCTGGACCAAAATCTTGAATTATGATTTCAAAATTGATCTAGTTGGGTGAAAATTAATACGGGATCCGTGGACACCATGCCCATATGACCAGCAGATAACAAACTACTCAATGGGATTGATTTGACTTTTTCTGATATTTCGTTGCTCGTCTTTTCCCAACGTTTCTTTTCTTTTTGTAAATCTTCAATCAATTTTGCCGCTCGTTTCAAAATCTTTGCAGTTTCATCCATTTTAGCTTCAACTTTGGCTGCTTCACGTGATTTTTCTTCAAATTGTTTTTTCAATTTTGCAACTTTTACTTCAACTGATGATATTTCACCTCCCAAAGTCTCAACTTCCATCTCAGCTGCTTTGAGGCCCCTTAAAAGTTTTGCCTCCTCTGCCTCTAGTGGAGCTATACGCTCGAGAACTGACGCATATTGCACATTTGCACGAACCCATGATGCGAGCGGTTGTGCCGCAATAGATGCTCGCTTTGCAGCGGTATCTGTGAAGCTGTTGTGACGTTGATCAAGGAGCTGTTCAACTTGTTTTCTTGCTTCAACTGGAATGGCTCTGGCGTCAAAGCCAGCAATATCATCCTTTATGCCTCTTTTACCCAGAAAACTTTTCATTGAAGTCCAAGACGTATCTTGATTTCCCATCAACTTCAAAACACCCTCTAAAATATCCCGAATTGTCTCTGGAGGTGCTCGTAATGCTCTTATTTCATTCAATGATCCAGGTTTGATGTTTCCAACAGCTCGCTTGGCTTCATCAACGATTGGTTGCACTTCGTCAAGTTCAACTTGAATCTGTTCTTTTCGTTTTTGAATATTTTCTCGTTCTTTAGCAGCTGTCTTTTGCTTCTTTTCCATGTCTTCTTTGGTCGTTTCTGCACCACTCATAGCTGTTTGAATCGCATCAAGAGCGGCATCTGCATCAGCTCGTTTTTCCTTCAGTTCAATGCCTTGTTGCTCAACTTCCTTTTCTAACTCTTTTACAGTCTTTGAAGCATCTTTAAGTTTTTGCAATCCAGATCTAAGCTTGATCTCACGTGACGATAACTCATCTTTTTTACAATTATGAATTGATTTATAAGCATCGACGAGAAAATAAAATTGAGCTGGATTCCAACCATTGTTTCGATAGAGTTGAACACATCTATTGCTATTCTCTTTCAAAATATCTTCATCTAGCTGTGATTTTGCCAAAGCCAAAAGAGAATCTTCAGATAAGGGTAGAAATGAAATTATTTTTGCTCGTTTGAGTAATGATGGACATGCTTGCCAGATTGTCTTTTCAGAATCACTGCCATTATTGCAAATTACAACTATCCTTAGTCTTGTCATGCACCGACTTTTAAACAGCTCCATAACTGACTGACCACTAGAGCTCGCTGCAGGTTTGAGAGAATCCAGTTCATCACTAGACCATAACCCGTGGATATAACCTTGGGATAACAAAGCATTTATATACTCAATAACTTGTGTATGAGAATCCAGATGATGTTGCTCAACTAGCAAGCAAACATTCATATCATCATTTCCAGCGATGCTTGTGACGTTTCGAAAGAAACCTTTGATAGTTTTTTCAGAAAAATTCGAGATTGGTGGTGTAAAAGTTTCCATTTGTAGATGATACGAACTCAGTTCGACAGCAGTTCGTCTTCCTACTCCTGGATGCCCTATTATAACCAAAGTTCCGCCGGGTGTTGCCAACTGGGATGCCACACAAACAATATTCATACACAGCTCATGAGTAACGACCACGAGTCCACCTGATGGGAGATCGCCAATGTCTCGCCCGTATCCAGCACCAATATTTGTTAGTTTAGACTGTAAACTTTCAAAGCTAATGCGATTCATTTGACCATTTGTATCAGGAAAGTAGATATCGTTCGCATGATATTTATCATTGAAAATATTATCGAAAATAGTCCGGTCGTCTTCATTTATGAGCCTATCTCTGAAGATTCTTTGCGCTTCAAACTTCCATTTTGACCAAATGTCTTTTCCGTTATAATTTTTGACATTATTTGCCCAATCTGACAAATGTTGAAGGTTGAAATTGTTAAATTGGGATCTATTGAGGGGTAGTTCAGATTGTAATCGCTTCATAGATCGGGCTGATGCGTCTGCAAGTTCCAAATGGTCACCCTTTTCTATTGCCATCTTCCATATAGATGACGAGATTTGAATAATATCACTTTCATTTTGATTATTGACGACTAATATTTGTAGCCCTGCTGATAATCGTTGCTCGAGCGTGCCCTTGTTGTCATTAAGAGATACAACGAATTTTATTTTTTCAAGACCGATCCATTCGCGTTGATCATTATAATATCCAGAACGTGTTATAATCTGAGTTATGAATGCTCCGAGCTGATTTGTTCCCCATTTGTCCAGCCTCGGTATATTTATACCCTTAACATGAATAACGAGTTGATCAAAGCCCTTTGGACGGAGTACTCGTCCGGTATGGCCTTGTCCGGCAATCGTACAGGATGATAAAATATCTATCAAGTCATTTGAGTAACTCGTCAATGAGCAATTATATTCGACAAGGTTGACGGAATACATTGAACGTATACTGTGTTTCAGAAGGGTTGATTTACCGCTACCATCGGGTCCAATGATTGCAATACCATTTGAATATGGTGATCGAAGCCACAAACGCAAACTTTCTGATTGCTGTAAAAGAGCTTCCGTTGGGACAACATTGGCCATCGGTGATTCTGGTGGAATCCGAATGACCCTATCACCTTCAACACGAATGCATGGACCATCACGGATACCGACTTCATTAAACATTTTCCGAGCAATTTCGTCAGTTCCAGTCTTATTCAATCCACATGCAACTGATCGAAAAGCATTCACAACGAATTCTTCTTTCGAAATATCTCCGTTTCTCCAATTTTGATTTCTAACAGCATCTAACAAACGGACGACAGGCGGCCGCTTTACCAATTGACAATCGTTGTGTTTTTCAATCCATTTGATTGCGCGTATTACAATATCTTTCGTCCATTCAACAGCAGATACTGCCATCTCTTCAGATTGTGATAGCGATTTTATGGTCGCAATAGCGATTTCATAATTTTTGACTTCTTCGGGTGACATGAAAATCACTCCCATTCGGGAAATAGTTGCAGGCGAAGCATGTTTGAGATCAGATGTTTCAAAAACGAAATTAACATTATTTCCGAATTGAATTCGCTCCCCATTGGGTAGCGTCAAAAGATGATTGTCATCCAATACAGAATTAAGAGCTTCAATCCAGTCCGGATCAATTTCACCATCGCATATTATCCAATGATGGCTATCTAGTTCCCGATTTACTCTTCTGGCAGCACTAGTGAGAATACCATCATTCCATTCTCGAGTATCAATATCCATGTGACCTAAAAGCTTGTCCCTGGAGACCGCTTTAGGATTCATATAATGAATGATTACATCTTTACTTCCAAAAGATTTTGTACCAGCTAATAATTTCCATAAGACCGTTTTTCCAGATGCAGGTGGCCCAGAAATGACCACACCAATTCTTTGTTTCATTTGTTCTAAGAGCTCGGTACACTTTCATTAGGGATTGACACTGATAAAAAATGACATGTTGACTAAAATTACGTGAGTCATTCCAACAAAATAATCGATTTTCCCTGACTTTCGAATTAAATCGGGATAGAGTGCAAGTTTTTGCTTTGTTGCAACGTCAGTAAGTCGTGCTTCGAGTTCGGCATCCTCTACTGTTTTTTGTTCGCATTCGGGAAATATTCTTTTTAGTAGCGAACGAAATAAAAGAACATCAGAATAAGTCAATTTTGAAGTGGTATTGATTGTTATAGCCCTGACAGCAATATCTAGCTGACCCAAATCATTTACAACACCACTTGTTGATGCTTGCTGATGATGAAGCATTTTTCCAGCTGTATTGAGAATTGTTTTCAGCGCTCTCAATCCCCAATCGTAATGCTGTTGTTCACTGAGCAGCTGCTTGCAAAGTGTATAGAGTTTAACTAAGAATTGATTTCAAACCGATGATAACTAATAACTTATCAGTGATAAGCAGAAAATAAAATGATTGTTCCGACCCTAATAAGTTATTAGTAATAACTTATCATGAAGCGCATCAAGATAATCAATAACAAAACTAACCTAAGCGTTTTCCAATATCATCTTTTGTAAAACCTTCAGCAAACAACATAACGGTCGCGATAATGTTATTATCTGGTCGCGACATTGCGATAGGCCGGAAAAGAGATTTCAAATTGTCTGGGAGTTTTCGTCGACCTCCATATCCTTTTCCAGCAGGATTTAATGTCACAAAAATTGCAGTGAAGGGGGAAAGTGTATTATCAACGCCCTGAAGGGTAACGGTATTTGCACGCTGCATCAACTGAAGTTGAATTGTTTGAATATCCATTGATATTGCAGACAAAACAGATTCACTAAATTAGTTTCCATCTACACATTCTTAAAGTTATGCTCATAAATAAGAAATCAGTTGGAATTCAAATTCAATGAAATGGAAACTTAACTGAGTCTGTTGAATTCGTCAAAACATCCCCATGCTCCACTGCGACAAAGACCCATAAAGATTTTTGACATTGATGTTACATCTAGTCCTTCATCACAATTAAAAACCAGTACATGTCGTCCAACAAGACTGCCCAATTCTTTTACTGTTTCGGTTTTTCCGGTACCAGCAGGACCGTATGGATTCCCACCAAGACCGTTCTTGACAGCCTGTGAGAGAACCAGAAAACATTTATCAGTGAGTGGCGTATGGACAAGTCGAGATGGGACACCGCCGTATTCCCAACTGTAAACGATGTCAGCATCTATTATTTTAGCAGAAACGCCATCAGCTGTTTTATAAAACTTGATTTGCTTCGACCAAGACCAATCATCGATTGAGTTACTGCCAGCAGTTTTGAGCTAAATAAAGACGGTCAATATGTATTGACCATAAAGACTGGATGTTTCAACTAACCTGGTTCAAAATGTCCTTATTGTGAACAGCGTCAAGAATAACAGATGTTAATTTCAACTTTACGAGGTTATTTGAATTTCCTTTTCTATTTGTCAAGTCTTGAATCTCGGCGCTTGTCTTTTTTTCTAAATCATCAAGACCCGATTTCGTAATTGCTCTTTCGCATCGGCGACAAAAATCAAGCTGTTGAACAAGGCAAATTATTTGAGCTGGATATTTTTCAATTTCTGAAGTGCCTTTAATCTGACCGGATATTGAACGAAGAAGCTTTTTCAGGGCTTCTGATAACTCTCCAAGCCATATTTCAGGCGAATTTTGAATATCAACAGGTTCTCGTAATTTGATTTCTTCATTTTCGATTGACTGAACAGCCGTGACTTGACTATCCATTATGGTAAGAGATGCAACACCGGCGAAAAGCTTGCGAAGATGAGTTTGAACTGAATCAGGGCGACCGAGGATTTCTAGAAGATCTTCGTCACCCAAAAAGAAGAATCTACTGAATGTATTACGCTTTTCCTCAAGAAAGGTGGACAATGCTTTTTGTGAAGCCTGAAGCTTTTGTTGAAGCATTTCTAGTTTATTTAGTAGCCCAGTACGTGTTGCAAATGCTACTAAAAGCTTAACATTGTTTGCTTCCCTTAATAATCCTCTTATATCTGAGAAGAGGTTTCAAAATGATAAAATTTCATCTTATCATTAAGTGCATTCAATTTTGATAAATTCGAAAACTCGCCTGAATCAATAGAACTAAATCGCGCTTTTTCTGAAGGAAATACTCCACGGCAAAATACTGGCTCAAGATACAGCCAGCGACGCTGAACTTCACAGAAATTGTTGAGGACAGCATCACATGTTGATAATTTTGTATCCCATGTATCAATTTGGTCACCGAAAGACTTAATTGAAAAATGATTAAAACAAGAATAACTTCTAAAAGCAGACTGGTCAAATGGAGTGAAATGAGAAAATTGTCAAAAGTTTACAAAATATAATATAGTTTTAAAACCAACCTGAGAGGCTCCAGATTCTTTCAAGGTTGCCACCAAACGCTGTTGATCACCAAGTTCTGAGAGTGATTCTCGCCAATCTTTGACTAAGAAAATTGAATTTTCTAGAGTGTCTTTGGACTCCACTATGGTAAATTCTGTAGAACCAGACCAAATTTCGATATCCCGCAAAGATTCGCGGATCGATATTTCAGCATATGCTCGATCATTTATCTCTTTGATCTTATCTTGATTTGCAACGATGTGATCTCCAGCATTTAGCAACATGCCCAGAGTCAAGTGATCAACCGAAGTACCTTTCGGGATAAGAAGAAGGCGAAATAGATCAAGCCAATGGTCAGTCGTAAAATTGTCGCCACGGCACCATTTCAAGGACGGAATTTGCTCTTTATATTTTTCAATTTTGGTACGAAGTCTCGACTGCATCACAGTTGGAGCCTGTCCGTCTTCCGTCTTCAAATTAGCTTCGGCCCAAACGCCTATTTTTTCTTGAAATTCGTGTAAAAGTGATTTACATAGCAGCCATTCTTGATTCAAATATGAGCCGAAAGCAGTTTCAAATTGATTCATCAAAGCCCAATTTGAAAAATTCGTTTCAATATCAACTTTGAGATCATGGAAATTACTCTTGACATTAGCTTCGAGGGGTTCCATTTGGAATATTTCTAATTCTTTTTCAATGTCGCTAATTTCAACATTTAATTCACCAAAGTCTGCATATTTTTCTGCAACAAATTCAGAGTGATCCTTCATTTCTTGTGGTTTATCCATTAAGCTGCGCTCGTCAGCGGGCTTGCCTGCTGTCCATTTTGACGAAAGCTATAAGAAGACCTTATTGTCAATAAGTTATTGAGGAGGAATCTTCTGCCGTGCTCGGAGCATTATTTTTGATCGAACTCGCTCGGAGTTTTCTTCCGATCGATTTATTTTTGAAAACTCCCGAGCTGCTCGGAAAAAAATGATCCGAAAGTGAAGAACCCCCGAAGATCGAAGTGAAATTGATCGAAGTGTTCAGAGCAGCCCATCAGCCCGAACTTATCAAAAGACTCACCTTGTCCATCTTAGCAATGAACAGCTTAACGCGCTCTTTCAATGAAGCCTTGAGCTGTTCCATTTGTTCTTTTGTAATCTGGTCATGTGATCGGAGAAGAATGGTCATATCTTCCCATTTAGTGGTTAGCATAGTTATGTCAACCTCATTTCCAGTCGTTTGACGATGCAAGCGAGCAAGATTTTCTATTTGCTCAATTTTAGGCTTCATTTCTGTGATCATTGCTTTGGTAATTTCAGAGTGTTTAATTTGTTGTTTCGAAATGTCTTCGATAGATGTCGCGCGCTGAAATTTGTTTTTAATCGGCAAGGCTTTCAGCTGAGCCTCGCATAATTTACCTTATCCAGAGCCATAGAAGAGCTTTGAATGAATTCCGTAAGATCCGATTTAAGTTGTTCGATCTTGTTATTCATCTCGTTGCATATACCATTGTAACATTTTTGAAATAATCCTTCAGCGCCTCTTTTCATTGGTTGAATAGATACTGTCACGCATCCTACTCGTCTTTCATTGGGCAATCTTTCCAATTCTTTACCTTTAAGTTTTATTTTTCTGAGAGCATTTTCGAAATCAGTTTCATCTTGAAGTTGAGAAAAAACCTTATTCAAATCAACCTTTTGCCGCGTTTTCAAATAATAATCACAAAAGCGAGTAGTTAAAAAACCACATGAGATGCCTCAAAGTCAATGAGGGGCGCCAATTTGAAAACTCACCTGGGCAGGTAACACCCATTCGTTGTATTCGTTTTTAAAATTCTCAAGCTGTCCAAAAATATCTTCGCCGCGCTCAATTGTGGGTAACAATAAATGACTTTAGATGTTTTGAGACTAAGACTAAATCATTTCGTGCAAAAGGACAATGTGCCACATTGAATGTGGGACGATTCGCGTAGAAGCACCCATGATAATTCAAACGATCCTATTAGTATAACCAATTTCAATAAAGAAGTCTTTTTCATCAGAAACTCCTCTGAAACTGTACGGAATTTGCGAAAATCTTTTGACTTCCTTATAAAATCGTGCTCGAGCGTTTTCAAGTTCGGGTCGAAAAGATATTTGGTCGCCACGAATGACAAGATCGAGTTGAATGTCCGGCAGACGGTCGACAAGAGAAGAAAGTCCACTGGCATAATGTAGTTCGAGAACTTTATAAAGTTGATGGTCCCAATGTATTCGCCAAGTGGATGAATCTTCATCACCAAATGACTCTTTTACTTGGCAGACTTCAAAATTTTGGCCAATAAAAGGGCAATATTGATAATACAATTCTTATTATTTCATTAAATGAACCCGCATTATAAACCTCTTTTTGGGGGTCTTTTTTGGCAGCGTTCTTTAGCGCCTAGATTCTCAGCCTGAGAATCTCAGGGCTTACCAGATCTCAAATTGGACCTTAATTTTGGTATAAACGGCTGGTTTTCGCATTCCGAGAAATCTATGGACCGGTTCAGAATAAAGATCGTCAATCAGGATAAATTTTAAAATAATTCTGTGATATTTCATTTCTAATTTACATGTCAAAGTCCGGAAATGCAATCGAAAGAGGGCGGTTTTCGATAATTCGTAAATTATCTTTTGAAAAATTATCCCTTGGAAAACGCCAAGTTCCATAAAATTAAAAACTAAAATGTGACATGGGTTAGGGTTGAAGTCATAAGACCAGGTGTACACTGCATGTGATTATGCCTGGTAAGTTGAGAAAGAGTGGTCATGCAGAGCAAGCCCTTAAAATATCCGCGCTAAAGAACGCTGCCTAAAAAGTCCTCCAAATAAGTCCTCCTAATAAGTCCTGCAAATAAGTCCTTCAAATAAGTCCTCCAAAAATGCGGGTTCATTTACCGGTCCCCTAGAAAGCTCTATATTGCTAACGTCAAATTGAAATCCCGCCTGAGTGAATCTTCTCGCGGATTGATAAAATGATTTCTTTCCATTTGTCTTGACGACGGACCAAATCAGTTTCAATCAATTTTAATGTCAAATCCTAAATCACAGATAGACAACACTCTAGGTTTCAACCACGATACTGCATATTCAAAATTTCTCTCATAATGCGTAGGTGCGTAAATAACAAGGACCACCTACGCAACACCACCACTTGGCTAGTACTTGGAGTCTAGACTGAAGAGCGTTAATTCAAATAACTTATTTCGTACCTCCAGATATTTGTGCTCTCGTTTGATAAGGTCATTCTTCATTTTGAATGCCTCTGCTGATTTCATCAAACTTTTTGAGAATCTTTCAAGTTCATCTGGGCTATTCCAGACCATCTTATTTTCTCCATTTTCAATGTGCTTAATTTGAGCTTCAAATGCAACAGCTTCCCTTAAGAGCATAGGTTTGGCAGATGGAATAATCTCGTCGCCAATATTGTTGTAGAAGTGTGCAACCTGCTGGAGTGATACGCCTGCACGGTAAAATCGTGCTGCTTTGGCACACTGAGATTGTACTTTTTGAGATACATTGAGGCCAAGGGCGGAGACTTGTTTCACTTCACGCAGTAATATCTCCCATCGTGACGAAAAACTTCAAACGATTTTCAACTGTTGTTTGAATCAATTTATTCGATTTCTCCTATAACTGAAAATCCTATCCTCAGTTCCAAGCGACCTTTCTTTGTGAAGGAAAATACTTCTTGGTCTTTATCAATCTCTAGAACTAAATCCCCGACCTCATCCTCGACTTGACTGTGCCACGTGGAAAAGAGCTCTTTTCGCTTTTCTGCTTCCTTGCTGTGAGTTGCCGTAGCTTTTCGGACAAGACTATCAGAATTGAGAGATTGAGCAACTGATATGGTTTCTTTTGCAACATGTTCAACCCAAATCGAATTCATCATTTCTTTTACTAAACCAAAATTTCTCCAAGGTTACCACCTCATACCATCTTGTATTTTAAAAAAATGTCTCGGTCCATTCAGAGTTGGAAATGTGACTGAATTTCGTTCAGTGATAGTGCCATTTTTCAGTGACAACCAAAAACTGAGTCAACGAAATTTCAGTGCTTGGGCACTGAGACACTGAATAGTGTCTTTGGCAGCGCTTTTTCAACTCTGGATCCGGTAGTAATACTTACCCAATTTCGAGCTACCAAAGCTTGTTTTTTTCGGAATATTGCTCTCAGCAGATAAATTCTCTGTAAGTTTTGAAATAACTGCTTCTTTTTCATCCAAATTGACATTTTGAATCAGAGTTGTATGTTTTGAACAAATGTTCAAAATCCTCGATGCCGATGGAGCTGAATTTAGTTCCCTCGAAAGTGCCAATTTCGCCTTGTTACAATATTCTTTCATTAACGTTTGAATTTCAGTATCGCACTCTTGTGTGACATTTCCTCCACTAGATGGCTGGACAATTGGTACATCAAGGGAGAGCTGGCAAAGTTCATTAATAGATTGGATAAGATTTTGGAGAGCGTTCAACGATTTCCATATGGTTAAAATTGTCTTAGTAATATTTTCAAAATGATGCCGATTGGTGCTCTCAGATGATGAGATTAAGGCCTCAGCTAGACAACTACATCCGAGAGCTGGATCAGCTCAGCTTGTTTGAAAAAATTAATTTGAAAATTGCCTTAGTTTGGTCACAATTTTCCACTCCAGTTTTTCCAATAAGTTTAACCAACTTATCCATGTATGGTGAAACGATTGACAGTGATTTTTTCTTTTGAATCAATTTATCGGCAAATTCAGCATAGAATGCATCAGTGTATTTCAATACAGTATCTTTCTTTGAATCGGAACGTTGAGATTGAACTATTTCACTCACAAAGGATTCTAATAACGTCCTACCCATCAAAATTTTGTCTGATAACTATGGTGCATATAAACTGATTCTAGGACGACTGCAATGCGTAGGACACGAGAGAAAAATGAGAATCCATGCCTCACAAAAGCATGACCGGCATTGAACTCGGTTTCATTTTCGATTGATTCAAGGTTTTCTATGAGAGTTCTTCCGAGACTTCCAAGTTCTTCTTTGACCTTCTTTCCAAGTCGTTTGCTGTTCTCTCGATTGGATTGAAGATAAGAGGATGGACCATCAACCATTGAAAACGTATGGAAACTGTGTAAAGCTCTCATAAGGTATATTTTTGTACAAATCGTATACGTGTGATTCAAGTTTAGGAACCCTTCTGTAGGATTATGAATCATAATTTATGACGTCCCAATTCGAATTTGCTTATGATATGGACCTTAGGAAATAATGTAATAGTTCGATCAGAGATGAAAGAACACAGAACATTCGTCTGAAAGCTCATTCCTTAAACTCTTTGCCAAGTTTGTCATATCGATTTTTGTACCTTTTGGTTTTTTGAAAATGATTGCAGAACATCCTTCTGGAATATCATCTGCGGTAGTGAATTTTACGCTTTTCTTTTGATCAATTGCAATTAATTGAAAAGTATCTGTTGAAGTTAGAAAATCTTCAATCGAACCAGCATCAATATCATCCTTGTCCTGGGCGAAATAGCCTTAAAATTAAATGTACCCTTACTACCCTATGTTTTTAACTTAAGCTCGATGTAATCATCCGAATACTTTACAAACCTGAAACGACAGCCTGTACAAACGAGGCCGCCATTTTTGAAAAAAATGATTTAAAGTTTTTTTCTCGGACTCCAAAATAGAGAAACTAGAAATGACTCAGATATGGAACGTTGGCATGGAAACACATCTGCCAAACAAAAGAAATCAATTCATTTAAACTCATCCCCTTTTTTTCATTGCCTCAAAACAATAAAAATGTCAAGGGATGATTTCCTCGTAAAAAGTGACGTTGAAAATATTGAAGTAGTATTTGTGATTCATGGATGACTCATTTGTATAATGAGTAAGTAATGAAATGAATGAATGATTCACTATCATCCGCGTAGGTGTAATTGTTCTCTTGGAAAAGATATTAGAGAAGATGAAATGAGCAGAAGAAGTAGAGAAAAGAGACGTAAGTCTAGGTCAAGTTCAAGGTCATATTCGAGGTCACGATCCAGATCAAGGTGAGTTTACAAATTGTTTGATTCATGAGTGCTTGGAAAGTCTGAAAAATCGAAAATTTCATAAGTCTTAAATTCTTAGAACACCAAGACGTCATAGTCCAAGAAGGGACAGATACCGACAGAAAAATGAAAATACTGGACCGAATCCGTACTTTGTAGCCCGTAGAGATGAACGTAACAAAATTATCGAAACTAGCAGGTTGGAGTGCTATGGAAAATCCCCTCGACCGATCACCGACGACTCTGATGATGAAAAGAGCAATCTTATCGTGAAAAGAGGTATTATTTATAACGTGCTTTGGCCAACCTTACGTACAAATGACTAATAATGTAACTTTAGAACGATTTGCATCGAGTGATCACGACAGAAAAAGTCACAAGAAGAAAAAGAAAAAGGTTTGGTATGAATTTCTGCGTCGTCCATAAATTGATTTCAGGATAAAAAGAAGAAGAAAAAACACAAAAAACAATCATCAGAATCAGAGGAAGAAGAATGTTGGGTTGAAGCCAAGGTCACCCATGCAATTCCATCTCCTGCTGTTAAAACTGAGCCAATAGGTCCTGAGCTACCCGAGTACGTTTTCAAAGTTGAGAGTACTAAAAAGTTAATGATTTATATTTTAGGACCCTGCAAGAGGTTTATAAAGTTGGTGACTTTGGAAAAGGATTACTGCCAGGAGAAGGGGTTGCAATGGCTGAATACGTTGCAAATGGACAACGTATACCTCGTCGTGGTGAAATTGGTATGACCAACGATGATATTGATTCATTCGAAAAAGCCGGTTATATCATGTCTGGCAATCGCCATAGGAGAATGGAAGCTGTCCGTTTACGCAAAGAATCCCAGGTAATTTCTTTATGAGACCTTTAGTTTTCTTGTACCAACACTTTGAAAAATAAGTAGACTCCTTTTTTCATTATGAACCCTATGTACACCCCTGGACCAAATTGTTCGGTCAGATAGAATCCTCATCTTCTCTATTGCAAAATAGGCGTGGGCGGTGTAAAATTCTACTAAAACAAAGTGGTCCAGGAGTGTACAACATTTAATTTGGATTTTTAAAACAACAATTTTAGATATACACTGCCGAAGAAAAGCGCGCTCTTGACATGTACAGTCGTGTTGAACGTGTTAACAAAGAGAATTCTGTTATTTCACAGTTCAAAGATCTTTCAAAGCAAAAACTTCGCGAAATGCAACGCCAAAAAGATGAAGCCGAATTTGGAGTCAAATTTGGCGCAACAGATTTTAAAACTGAAAAATTAAATGAATGAATATCCGTCTCTGTACCTGTTAGATAGATAATCACCTTGAATATTTTCAGAAAATGGCCGATAGTAAACCACAGGAAAGAGATGAACTTGAACATCGTAAAGGACATTCATTCGCACTAGTGATAGATTGTGATATGCAGGAAGAAATGCAAGCAGAGGCAACAGATCTTTGTGTTACTGGTGAGAATTTTGTTATGAATATTTTTACTCAGGTATTATTTTAGCGGTTGAAAAACACTCAAATAATTATTCCTTGGCTTCAAAAATGGTAAAGGAACAAATGGACAAGAAATTTGGTGCTGCATGGCACTGTATCATTGGAGAAGGATTCAATGCCGAGGTAAAACTTTGAGTTATACAGATTTATGACGATCTTATCGTTACAAAACTTTAATTTTCTGAAATCGTAATACCAATTTCGTGATTCCAATTCATCGATTTCAGATCGCTTCTGATTGTGGAAATAAACTCTTGATGTATTTTGGTGGCGCTGTCGGAATTTTACTTTGGAAATGCAACTGATCTTTCGCCTTTATTGATGACTCTTCATTCTTATTGTTATTATTCGAAATTGTCCTCTATATTTTTTTACAATAAATAATATTTTCCTTATTCTAATGAAAATTATATTTTAGAATGTTTAAGTCCTATGGGACTAAAACACTGTATTTACCTTGGCAAGATGTAATCCACACAGATCAATTCACTCCGAAACCGTTTCAAGTTGATCTACTCGAGAGAGCACTGCTGGGTAACAGAATCGTTTGTATAAACTCAGATAGAGACAAGTCATTTATCGTCGTCAAATTGACCCAGGAGTTATCCATCAGGAAATTATTCAAAAACAACCACGTCTTACTTTGAAAAATTATGGCTTCAAAAAGATATGACTTGAATATAAATAAAGGGGTAAATTAAAAAAGAAAATTGCCTTCTTAGTATCGCCGTCACTGCCTTCATTAGAAAAGTTCAAATCCTCGTTTCAAACCGGAAGTTCATTCAAAAATATTCACATTGTTACTGATATCGCTCATTTAAAAAGTCTCGGTGATAGCGCCGATGTTATTCTGACCCTTCCAGATGTCATAGGAATGTTTTTCTCATATTTCTCCATGCTGATTTAAACTCATAATTTATAGTCACAAAAACTCCAAAATAAAGCTGATATATTCTTCTCAAATCCTGACCTGGATATAAGTACATGCGGACTCCTTATATTCGATGAATTCGATTCTGATAAAACAATGAGGATTTTGGAATTTATCGAAGAGAAATGCGATCAGACTGGGCTCGACAAGCCTCATATTTTGGGGTTATCCACATCTATATTGAAGACAAACTGTTCTGCAGACGATCTTCGAAGTGACATTCATGAACTAGAAGATGTATCGGGCTGCAAAGTTGAGACATCAACAGAATATGCAACGACCTCAATATTTGACGAAAAAATTATTATTTGTGACGAATATGAAAATAATCTGAAAAGTGACATTCGTGACGCTATTCAAGGGCCTTTGACATTTTTGAAGACCTGTATGGGAGAAAAATTGGTAAATTTACCCGAAGATTTTGTCGAACTAGAGAATTGTGAGCCGCTATCAACGCAACGAAACCCAATTACTCTACCCTTATATTATCTTTGCGAAATTCAAAAGCTTCTAGATAAACTTGGACCGTGGGCAGTCTACAGACATTACCAAACAAATATTAGAGCGGTCCAGCGCCAAATGAAGCTTGAATCAAGGCTAGGGTTCACATCATTTTTACTGCTAGGATTCGGCTGAATTGATGGTAAACCGGTTGTACACTCAACAAAAGACCAATGTATAAATTGCTTTTAGAAATGTTGGCAACAACGATGAGAAAGATATTTATGATTTGTGATGAAACGATTAGAACAACAGGTTTTGATCGAAGTCTTCTCGCCACCAAGGTCAATCGACTGTTAGACATATTACGGGAATATAAACCAGAAGTTATTGAAAAGGAAGAAATAAATTATAATAATCGAAATGATTCAAATTATGTCAGCTGGTATAAGGTAACATCCCGTCAATATCGAAATCATACACATATTTTTGGTTTCAGGAAGAAGGAGAAGATTGTTTGAATGATTTGGATCCCCAAGTGCCAACGCCATTTACAAATAAGTTATGGGGATGCTTATTAGTTAATGATCGAAGTGTGGCCCGATATTTGGTCAAAATTGTGAAAGATGCTGGTAGAAATGATCCAGATTTAAGTCATATTTGCGCACAAGCTTTATGTCAAATAACTCGGCTAGAGACATCAGAAGAAGCCTCTCAGCTTATGACCGAAGAAAGGAAAAAGCAAGAAGAAGCGCTACATAAATTCAGAACACGAGAAGCTAATTTGCTCATTGCCCAGGTTTAAACCGACCATTTTCATCTTTGAAAGATTTCAAACATTTTTCTTTAGGCAGAGACAGAAGCATCAAATGAAAAAAGTTTCGATATTCCTAGGTGTAACCTAGTACTCAGATTTGATCCACCTTCCACTTACATAAAATACGATAATGGTAAACGGTTATTAAGTCAGTCTCAAGATTCTCTTCACGGAATTCTGGTTGATAAGAAGGATAAACAAAAATTCACAGAAAAACTTCATAATTTTAAAACACTGGAAGAGTATTTGATAAAGGTAAATAACCATCTTTTAATGTCACTGTATAATGTTGATCTTAAATAGCGTAATGACACATCAGAAGAGGCGGGCCCATTGGAACTTTGTATGGATTTACTGAATGATGAAAATGGTGAATTAAAAACTGATCATGAGATAGTTATCGATGATCTGAGTAAAATGAACTTGGCAGAGCTGCCAGAAGATGCTGGTGTACTAGATGATGAAGACGAAGAAGAAATGAATGGCAAAGAAGGAAGAGTCTGGAGAAGACGAGAAAGGCCTTTATTAGAATTGAAGATGGAGAATACGATGGCTCTTCTAAATAAGGAAGGTGTTATAACCAGAATACTGCATCTACTAAAAATTATATCTCTTAAAACTGCATAACCGTGTCCCAATCTAGAAAAAATATTGTGACTGGGCAGTCTATTTAACCTTATGTCACATTGGTTATCTGTAACCCTTGAAAGTATTGTAACCGTTTACCATGTGACACATTTACCCAATTATCAGTTCTAAAGAAAACAGTTCAACTTTCAAATGGCAAATTTATAACCAGTCTTGTTCTTCCAAATAACTCACATTTGCGTGGATTGATTCAAGGATCACCTCAAGATACAGAAGAACTCAGGAAAGTGTTTCCATGTTCTCCTGAAATATGTATTTTTCATTATTTCATATTTGGAACTCTTTGAAAAGTAAGCAATCATCTGCCCTTGTGGCATGTAGACGTTTGAGAGAAGCAGGGGAGCTTGATGACTTTTTATTTCATACGGGGAAAGAAGCTGAGAAATATCGCCTTGAGACTGACCCATTTCCGGTTATCAAAGATTTTCAAAAACAGAAAAATAAGATTCCTGGTCCCGAAGGGGGGCCTAAACGACGTCAACTGTATCATCGTTATATTCCAAAGTGTTTTCGACAGAAAAGCAAAGGTGAAACTGACCAATCATCAGGCTTGCCACTGCCAGAAAAACCAGTCTACGTATATCGCATTAGTATGTACTTTCGTCTGGGCATACAGGACAAATATAACTACCGTGGACGTCGTTTGCACCGACCTGAAGATCATTCGAGATCATTTGGCATCATTTCTGGTCAACCAATACCACACACTCTTCCGTCGTTCTCCGTTTTCGATCGATCTGGCGAAGAAGGAGTCAAAATTGAACCGGTTTTCTATAAAACCTCATTTTCAAAATCTCAAATCGAAATGTTCCGGAACTTCCATCAATTCATTTTTCAAGATGTGATACGAATCGAGCGTCCGGGTGGATCTGTTCAATTCAATCCAGAAAAATCACCACTGCCATATCTCATCGTGCCTTTGGACTGTGACAATGGCACGAATTGGGATATCGACTGGTCATTCCTGGTTACCAGTTTAGCAGATAGAGTCAGATGTGAAAAGGCCCATGCTTTTGATAGACGTGTCCGAGTATTTGATGAAAAGCGACCTTATCAGTTTGATAAAACGGAGATTCACGATGCTGTTGTTATAACATCTTATCGAAGGCATGACGCGCCCACGCAAAATCGATTCTATGTTGCTGAGATTCAGTACGACATGGATCCAGACAGTCCATTCCCTAGCGAAGAATATTCATCATTTAGGTCATATTATATGAAACGCTGGAATTTATTATTAACATGTGATAAGGCACGTTTTTCAAAATGATACTTATCTTGTCCCATTCGGATTTATAATTTTGAAAACAATAATCAGCAACCTTTATTAGATGTCGATCATACTGATGCAAGACTAAATTTACTAACGCCCAGATTTGTTTCTCAAAAAGGAAGAGCACTCCCAGCGTCTACTTTGGAGAAGAAAAGATTAAAATATGAAAATAAAGCGAATCGACAATATCTCATTCCAGAAATTCTAGACATTCATCCAATTCCTTCATCATTATGGCGAAAAGCAGTGTGCCTGCCATCTATTTTGCACCGGATTACATGTCTGTTGGCTGCGGAGGACTTGCGTAGGCGGATTGCAGAGCAAACAAAAGTTGGAATAATCATTCCGCCTTTGGGTTACTTTTTTCCTCATTTACGTATGGATTGGGATGATGAAACCGAAAAGGGCTTAGAACCTTTTGATGTTGAACCGGACCTTCCTGCCAATTATCCATATAAGGACCGAATTGAGGATCAAAATGAACCAAAAGACAACCGATCAATTGAGACCCATCCGTTGGAAATAGAGCAACGTGGACCTCTAGTGGATATTATGATTGAAACAAAATCAATTATCGAATATAAGAATACGAAACCAGGTCTAGCACCATTATTGACAATATCAACGAGACAAAAACCCATAAAAGATATTGAAAGTGTTGGACCGACACCAGATGAAATTCTTCAAACTTTGACATTATCGAAAGCTTCAGATGGATTCAATCTAGAAAGATTAGAAATGTTGGGCGATTGTTTTCTCAAATATGCGGTGACTGTTTATTTATATTGCGTTTTTGATGGACAACACGAAGGACAATTATCATACCTTCGCTCTAAAAAAGTTTCAAATAAGAATCTTTATAGACTTGGCGTTTACAATGATTTACCTGGTCGAATGGTATCAGAACAATTTGCACTAAATGACACAGGAATATTATTCGACTATGTTATTATAACGTAATATTTCTTTAATATATCCGATATTCAAATTTCATTAAATAAAAAGCTTTTATATATAAGAGTACGATTATCAAAATTGTTATTTCAGCTTATCTTGAATCATTATTTATCCTCATTACGTAACGATAACGTATCACTAATACAGTATTAGTAATACTGTACATGTTTCTGTCTTAATTTAATCATAAGATATGAGTCATTCCTATGATTATGCAGGTCAATAAAGTATCATCTCTATTATAAAATCGTACACCCCTTTGACCATTCATTCGTTTTCCGAAGACTCTTTTTCGTGACTTTTTTCATAAATAACCGATCATTTTAAAACACTAAGAGCATTTTTGTCTAGAGCTTTTTATAATCGGTTGCAATCTTAAATTAGTATGAAGTAAATATAAACCGTCTTTTTACAATGATTTTGGTCGCTTTATCGAATAACGTGAGAAAGGTGGAAACTGGCTGCCTCCTGGATACTACAATAAAGATCATGATGAGCGAGGAGCAAGTGAAGATGATGACTCGGATGATCTCTTCAAAGTTGAAAACTGGAAATCAGAAGGAAATCAAAAACAAGAAAACGAAATAAGTGAAGAGGAAGAAGACGAAGCACAGTATGATAATGAAGATATCACAATGATTGATTCAATGTTCAGGTAAAACTACGTTCGATAACTAAATACAATAAAGTTATTTAATATCAGGATTAGCTGAATGGCGCCCTCTATATTGTATATTCGGAGAGTTGTCCTCCTCTGTCTCTCTTATGTGAGCAAGTCCTGATATTAATTCCCTTTATTCCCATTACAGACAGTTGGTCAAAAAAAATTCAGCAGCACACAGAATGGTGTCATGTGTTTTTTGGATAAAAAGAAACAGCTTCCTGGTGATGAATTTGATATATCAGTCTGGAAACCGCTTGATACCAAAGGAAAACCCATCAACCAAGACGAACCACTTATTTATAATCATTACTCAGGAAAAGCTTTTTTCTCACAAGAACCGCTTTACCAGATTCGTCAAGGGATCCCCGATAGTATCATGGTATTAGATAAATGGAAATTTATATAAATGCTTTTTTACAGATCAGTGGTTGACAGATAAATCAATAGCAGATTGTATGGAAGCCCTTATCGGGGCTTATTTGACCGCTTCTGGAATCGAAGCAACCCAACTGTTCTTGTGTCACATGGGCTTGACAGGTAATACAGCTGGTGCAACTTTCTTTCTACAATAATGACCTAAGCTCTTGCATTTTTCGCATAACTTTGATGGCTTTCATTTAGTCAGTAGTAGAAATCGTTCAAAACAAAAATTGTGTACCAGTCTCGGACATGATGTTTTGTAAAAACTCTGCACCACCCATGCCTTTTCTCGAGATTTGTGTCAAAGAGGGTACGATTTTCACGAAAACATTTTCTAGGTGGGTATACAATTTTTGATGTATTTTTGAAGTAAATTAATAATAATTTTACTCAACAAAAACACTAAATTAGGTCGAAATTTCCTATCTCTAAAGCGTTATGATCAATCTCACAAATTGCAACCACTCTAAAGCTTTACATTCCTAGTGAAGACCTTCCTGAGATGGATGCTCTTTTGAAATTTCATTATGGGAATTTTCACTTTTTTCGATCGGTCTCTACAAAAACAAATAACAAGGGAAAGCATAAGGTGAGAGTACCTGTTTAAATGGATAGACATTTATTCGACATTTGACACACTCTTGGCCAATATTTGACCACGAATTGCCTGAAATCCACTTTCTTTTACATTTTGGACATTTGAATTCACCGAAGCATCGTTTTTGGCCTTGATATGGAGTTAAACCCTCATCAGAAGATCGCATCTAAACATTTTTCTTTTTTTTTTCATATTTTTTTGCACTTACATATAAACAGTCCTTGATAAAGTGACCATGAGTGTAGCAAAGATGGCAAAGATATCCTTCTGGGGGACTCTTTTTCTTTTTGTTCATTCCCAAATCGTCTTTGATTTCATTCAAATAACTAAGATACATTTAATCTTAAGATTCCCTATTTCTTGTGATCCCTACTTTATAAAATCATCAGTTTCTGATTCTATTGACGAAATAGAACTTCTGGAATATTTCTCTATTGATTTTACATCCCACAAGTATCCAAAATCTTTCCGATTCCCAAAATCTTTCCATTTTTTAAAATCTTCAAAATTTTCAAATGTATTGAAATCCATGTTGATTATTTTTACCTAGATCTCAAATTCATATACTTATTATACTTTGAGATATCTCGGTAGGGTATGACACATTACCGATAAGTAAATATACATGTGAACCACTTTAGTCAAAATAACCCGGGATGCCCTCAAACTAAAAACCATGTTTTCAGTTTTACCTACAGAAAAAAAAGATCCTGAAACGGGGAAACCATTACCGCCATTTCTACCTCTTTATCCACCAGTCGAACCATTTCATTTCGCATCCGTCAATTCCAAAGTCGAACAACATCAGCGACAAAATGCAGTGAACAAACTAACAGCCAATTACCATGAATTTGAAGAAAGAATTGGTTATAAATTCAATAATATTGCTTATCTTCTTCAAGCGCTCACCCATGCCAGTTATCAATACAACCAGGTTTTCAACAATTATCAGAATGTTGCGCTGTCTAAACTATCCATAAAAAATGAATTTAGGTTACAAACTGCTATCAAAGATTGGAATTTTTGGGAGATGCAGTTTTAGACTTTTTGATAACTCGTCATTTATTCGATCACCCGTCAAGAAGATTTACTCCCGGAGAGTTGACTGATCTAAGAGCGGCATTGGTCAATAACAATATTTTCGCGGCGCTTGCTGTTAAGGTAGGACCTCCCTATGCGGAATCAATCTTCTCGAAATTAACCATTTATCGAGCTTAGATGGCGTTCATTTTATGTGTGAGGTACACATTACTCGGACACCTGTGGACCGATTTGGATGAAACTTTCAGGGTGTATAGAGTTCGACCCAAGTTACTGACCGTAAAATTTGGTGTCGAAATAATATTGGTAACATGGCTGCAAAGGCCCATTTCCGGTCCATTTCCGGTTCGGACTTCCAACCGGAAATTGAAACTATGACCATGCAGTAACTTGGGTCGAACTCTATACACCCTGAAAGTTTCATCCAAATCGGTCCACAGGTGTCCGAGTAATGTGTACCTAACACATAAAACGAACGCCATCTTAATAATAACACGATTTAAGTATTGGTATCACAAGTATTTGCATACATTAACACCAGATTTACATAATGTTATCCGTGATTATGTTTTGTATTGTGAGACGCAAGATGATGTCGAAGGAATGGAAGCGGCATTGACAAAAGAGCTCGAAGATGAGGATGACGATGATTCAGAAGATATCGAAGTTCCAAAAGTATTAGGAGATATTTATGAATCTGTCGCAGGTGCTATTTATCTTGATTCTGGTATGGATTTGAACACTGTTTGGCAGGTAAACTATCAAGTTTTTTTATTACGTCATTGATAACGCAATGCTAACCACTGTAAAGGTTTATCATCCAATGTTGAAAAGATATATTGAAAAATATTCGATCCAGCCACCTCGATCTCCAATTCGTGAACTTCTAGAAATGGAACCGGAAACTGCCAAATTCTCGACACCGGAAAAACGTGCAGACGGAAAATATCGAGTCACTGTAGAAATTGCAAATAAAGGCAAATTCGCTGGAGCTGGACGAAATCAAAAATCGGCAAAGGCTTCTGCTGCTCGAGCTGCATTATCTTTCATCAAGAAGCAAAGAGCGGAAAGTGAGTTGTAACTTATAAGTGAACTTATAACGCAATAATTAGTAAACTTTTAACGCTCATTAATTAAGTGGAAGATGGTATCGACGATTAATAGGCGAATGCTAATCTAGACAAATTCTTCAAGTTCTTAAAACCTCTCCATTTCTTCACAATACTACACGCTGCCACTGAATAAACGGACTTCAGTCAAATTTTGATTTCTTCTATCTGTATCACTATTAAAACGGGTAGTTCAACCGTAGTGGGCCAGCAATACTGTAACAATGTGAATTTTAAGATACAGATATTCTATGGGGAGTGATGAGTTACATGATGAATTATAATTGGCACAAAAAGTTCCAGAAAAAGTCAAAAGTAAATCACAATGAACTTTATCTTCTGGGATTAGCCGAACAGAATAAACGCAAAAAAGAACTAGAAACTCAGAAAAAGGTAAAAACGGATTATTAAATTTCAAATATGTGCATAATAATTTTCTTCTTAAAAAAGTCAGAAGAAGAAGAAAAGAAACGAGAATTAGAAAGAGGATTTGTGACATATCAGAGGGACTATAAGGACAAGTCTCGACCTGTGAGTCGAGTTGAGAGACCAAAATCAAGCGCCCGATCGCTGAAATCACGAGGTGGAACAGCTTCGAATCGGAAAATATATGCCGAACAGCCCATTGACGACTCATCGCCCGAAGAACAAATAATTCAGAGGCCCAAATCTAGCCGAAAAAGTTGGGCTGACAATTTAGGTATTTTTCTTAGTTAATGCGAATGAATTTAAAATCTTTCAAAAGGTAATAATGACGATCTACCTCCATTTGCGGCCAATCCCATTCCAAACTATTCCGAAGATTTTGATACTTCGGAATCTTCAAACGCTAGCAGTCTGGAAATCGAAAATCCTTTTGCTAAATCGAACAATTCAACGTGTTCGGATTCACAGACCGTTCTCTACCCCCGAACGATTCAATCCCCCAGAAACTCTTCAACTTTTCAAATACCAAAAATGATAACAGATCAAAGTCAAACTAATGCCCGAAAACAGTGGAAAGTCGACGATTCTATCCCATTTCAGTCATTAAAAAGGTCAGCATTGAACAATTATTTTTTAACGAATACTTTTTTATAGAATTTCTCATTCCTCATCCGAGTCTCCAATCGAATCCGAAATAGAGATGGAACCTCCTGCCGACCAGCTTCGAAAAATGGCTTTTGATAGGCGAAACAAAAATTGGCTCGAAGAGAGTTGGAATTTAATTGACACCATTGAAAAGAACAATAAGGGGCGACAATCTGTAATTATCAAGCAAGAAACCCTTCAAGAGGTTTGTTTCGAGAGGGGTTTAAATATGTTTTTGGTATGAATTTATCACAGGTTTAGAGAGCGGGATCTAATCGTATATAGTAGCCTAAGAGAAAAGTTGATCACAAATATGAGAGAGAGTTCTTTAGGTTTATTTCAGGAGGATGTCGAAATGGAAGAATCCGAAATTGAAATTGAGATTCCAAATTTACCACGTGGTAGAGTGATATCACTTTATATTTTATCAACTTGGGGAGATTCAAATTATGTTGGAATGAATGGAGTCGAATTTTGGAACCGCGAAGGCAAACTTATTACACCAAACAAAGTATGTAGCGATGGATCACTAGAGGAAAGTATTGACCCAAGATCAAATTTTTATAATATTATTGATGGTTTGAATCACACACAAGATGATATTCATTGCTGGCTCAGGATTGGGTCTAGAAATTATTCGAGAATTTTTTTCAAATAAATATTCTAGAAACGGATAAAGTGAAGTGAAACCAACCTTAACACCTCGTCTTGATTTTCATTTTTTGAATCCAGAAATATTTGCAATGATTAGAATATGGAATTTCAATAGGAATAGAGTGCATGCAAACAGAGGCGTAAAAGATATTGTTATTGAGCTTGATAAAAAGGTTATATGCTTACTTATATTTTTATCAAAAGTATCAACTTTAAGTTTGAAATTTATAGGCATGCTTTTCTGGTGAGATTGCAATGGCATCTGGAACAATAAATTCTGATCTACCATGGGGTGACAACATTCTGTTCACAAAAGACGATTTGATTTTGGAGAAAATTGCTAAAAATGATTCGACTTATAAATTATAAGTTATAAATTATAACTTATAATCCGATGTGATTCTCAATGCAATATTACAATTCTATTATTAACTGTATTTTTATATGTCTGAGCTTATATTTTTTTACAACAACGCTGTACAAGTGATCTGCCTTGATCAATTTGAATTCTGATTTCGGTCATTTAAGAAATGGCAGAGGTTCACTTTTTGGGTGAGATAGCATCAGGATATAATTTTCCAGAGAACAAACTCATGGTCAGATTCAAGATCAAAGCTGGATCAGGATGGAAACTTATCACTGGGTAAAAATTTATAGAACTTTATATAATTATTTTCAAATCAAAACTAATATTTAATATAACTATTTTAGCATATTGTATACTAAAACAAATCGAGTACTTACCACATTCTCTACACCATGTAGGCCCTACTAGGCCCAACCCATACTAGACAAAACATTAAAGGCTAATTCGGGAGTTTTTGGTTATATGAGTTCACAGAAAAAAGTAACGATAAAAAACGTTTCGAAAAAAAATCATTTTTTTGACGTGGAACAACTTTGAACCCTTCCCAATTTTCGTAGGGACTATAAAGGGCCATAATTTTTAAAATCGGCACAGATGAAACCCTAAAGATTCATTTGAGTGCCTTGAGAAAATGCCTGGTCTCATCCCTTTTTTGAAAATCGCCCCACCAATTTCGTCATTTTTTTCAATTTTTGACGATTACGTAATCACCGCCCACACAGTCGGACATGACGTCATGGGTCATCCGGACATAAAAAATG